>JACDNR010000933.1:0-28012 GCA_013421045.1 Propylea japonica | reverse complement strand
TTGTCTTATGGTATCGATTTTTCTGCCAAAACAAGTTTTTTTTAACATGTGTAACTGAATCGACGTATAATGTAATCATGTATACTTAGCCCCATTTCGCACCAAGCCAGTCCAGTCCAGTCGAGTCAAGTCACTTCAGATTGGAACTATTAACTTCGTTTAAAATCGTGGAATGTGAAATCTAGTTTCATACTAGCCCTAGTGTGAAACTAGATTTCACATTCCCATTTGTTTTAAACGATTTTAAACGAAGTTAATAGTTCCAATCCTGAAATGACTTGACTCGACTGGACTGGACTGGCTTGGTGCGAAATGGGGCTTAGTCTCGTTTCAGTCTATTGGAGGCACCATTTGATTCAGTTAAAAACAAGATGTCAGTCAATCCACCTTCTCATTCAAGATTTTAGCGGCATTTGGTAGCTATGACTCTATTTTTTTCTTGAATTTTTGATCTTTTATGAAGGTCAAAAAGTTGAGGATAGCAGCTTATTGAAATAGTACACATTGTAGAATTGGATATGATTCATTATGAGAAAGGACGCATATACCAAACTATTAATCTTCAAAATGAAGTTCATTGAATCCCTCCTTCAACATTCACTGTTTGTACATAATGGATTCAGGAATTGTCCAAGTGAACATTCCAAACAAATCAATTCAGATCCGAACAGATTTCAAGAAGGAAATGCTCCGAAATTTTATCAGAACAAAAAGCAGAGTAAATCGTCACTCGACAGTGGCGCTAAAACTTTCCCAGAATCGTATCTCCCCGTGTGATATCTCAGTTATTCAAAAACTTTTCAATCTAGAACCGTTCCGTTGGGGAAAATTCCCCCGTTTCATGATGGGCCCTGAATGAAATTTCATGCGTTTACGGCAATTATTTATTGCTATCTCCATGCTTTCGCCACGGATGCTTTCGCCTCGCGAAAACCCAAGAATTGTAATACTGCGAAAATATGGTAAAATTATTCGATGGCGCGCGATTCCAGAGTTTCCAAGTTTTCGTGCGACTGGAGTTTGGAGTTTGGATGGTCGGTGTTTCTTTATTTCCGGGATATTGTTTCACAGATCCTGGCAATGATTGCTGCTTACTTCGAATGATCACGAGGATCTAGATAGACAACTCCATAAGATACATAATGATAATAATAGCCCTTCATAATTCTGATCCAAAGTTTCATCAACACAAATAATGAAATCAGCGAAGTTTCGCACACTGTTTACTTTTCATGTATATTGTGTACAAAGACGTGTTTGGTACTCGCTTCAAGTATTTTGATTATGGTTCTTAATTCAGTTAAAGCGAAGTGTGTCACCAGGGACGGACCCAAGGAGGGATGGCTGAGGACGATCCCAACAATGATGAACAGAGTTGGCAAATTTTCAAAGCACTTTGAAAAATTGTCAAAGCAGTTGAAAAAATTTTATAGCGGTTTGAGAAATTTCAACACAGGGATGGGCTCTATGTTTATCAGAGACTCTTGAATTTATTGTCACTGGAATTTTCTCCTTATTTCAATAACAGCTTATCACAGCGATATGAAAATTAGAATTTAAATGCGAATTCTTAAGGTGCTCATGTCTGCTACATTTCATGAAACTGGAATGATGAAATTATTTGTTGGCAGATTACTTATCCAAAATTATAAATAATAATTGATGAACTAACTATGACAGTGTTCTATGGCGATAATATTTTTATTAGTTGACATCTCTGAATAAATTTCTGTTGTAGTCATCATACGAGTAAAAAGCTTTCACACTTTTATTCGTCTTGAAAGAAACATAACATTTTTTCGAAATCTTTATCAATTTTGAATATGTTTGTCAAAAAATCGTGTAATTATTCGATTTTCATGTAATGCTGTATATATGAGCACATTATCCACAAATTATAACAAATGCCGTGTAATCCTGAAGAGGTGTTGATTTGGCAATGCCGATTTGAAAGAGTATCACCACAGAATTTTCAATTATTCTTAAAGCTATAGCCAATATGCCAATTTTTTGGTGCTGTTTTGAATCATTTTCTGGTTCGAAATACCGAAGCTCCCGTGAAACTGCAGAGGTGGGCTACTCCCATACCATATGGTACCTATGCTTCATATACTAAACGTTACAAGCATCATGGAATCCAACCTTTTGCCGAGCGCGTGCTGAAGGGTGATCTCAACGGCCGTATTCATAGTTCACTCTTGAGGGTGAGTGTGATTGTCAGATCGCCCTTGAGTAGCTGTCGCAGTTTCAGTGAGTGGAGTGTGATTTTTGCCATCCTCAACTGAGGCACGGCGCTTGTACCCTTGAGATGAGTATACGGTCATTCTGACAGGCTCTCTTCAGCCGTTCCGGATATTTTTTGATTATATTTTCTTTGCATAGTTGGAGTGAAATACCAAAATAAGAAAATGCAAAGTTTAGATTCATATACCTATTAATGACCACCCCCTTCAATATGAGGTTTCATATTCTGAGGAATACATCCTTCAGGAAGTAACAGGAAACTAATCCAATATAAGTTATGGAACAATGAAGTTTTTGTGCAAAACCCTGTTTAAATTTGAATATTCGAATTTCCCGGGTACCTCTAGGAATGCGCGTTTCGTTACTTCGTACACGTTTGACATTGGGTGTACAACAACCCCCATAAGCATACTTATTTCTAACTTTTTATTATAAAGTTAATTATTATTTTACATGAGATGATATGATTATTTTTTTTCTTTCCATAAATCGAAGAATAAATATTATAAATATCATGATTCACGACAGCACTCTTCGTTTCCACTAAATAACTGACTATCAAAATACATTTTATCTTTGAAACGAGCCACGTTAGATGGATTAATATCTTGCTTCTGCAGTTGACAATAGTGAATGCCCAAAATCGTTATTTTTGTACATATCATCATCGATGAATATGATCTTAATTCAATAAATAAGTTGCTGGGTCCATTTTCATGATTCATCAGTCAAAAGAACCAATAAATCAACACTCGGGAAACACCATAATCTCTCGTGGTTTTGCTATGTTCACATGGGAAAAGTGAAGTTGTTGTGGGGGTACAAGCGTTCACGAAAAACAAACAAATCGTCGACCATATTCGTCATTTATCGGCTTAGCCAAGTCTATTTTTCAACAAGACCTTCACTCACGTGAGGATACTTGGAGTACGCTTTATGAAATGATGGCTAAGGGTGAGTGCGGAGCAGCCCTTATCAGAGTAACACTTGGACACTCAGCTTGAGGGATGACTATGAATACGGCCCATTATAGGTACATGTGCTACACAACAGATGCTTTAAGGCTTGAATACCCTAAACACCTTCTTGCTAAACGAAAACCACTCGCGAGGATACCCAAACTAACTAACAGCATTTCAGAACAACAGCAAGAGAACAATATCTGACCAATCCTGTGCTTGAAACGCGACAAGAAATCAAGAATTCAAATCCTATGGAAAATTACCAGGAAGCAATGTTCGACCTCATCTATTCAATATACCATTTCTAGGGTAAATAATATGCGAATTTTGCAGATCACAGCAACTCCGGAAAGCGGCCCATGACGAAAGCTGTGTGTCGTCACAATTATAATATAAACCATTTCCGTTTATTTCTCATATTTTGTGTGATGTACAATTAATAATTCTTTCAAACCCCACCGCGAGTTTCACTTGTTTTGTAGGGGATTTACAACCCCCTACTTTCCATAATCTCACATAAGAAAGTAGAAACGTCTTTAGAGGAGACCCTCCAAAGATACATTATATGTAACCTGAACTCTAATTGCTCTGTTATAATAACAAATAATATTTATCACAAATCTTTTACCTACACATCCTCAACCCAGTGTTATATTAATAAAATTGTTTCACAACGCGCGATTCCAGAGTTTCCAAGTTTTCGCCCGGCTGGAGTTTGGAGTTTGGATGGTCTTTGTTTCTTTATTTTCGGGATATTGTTTTGCAGATCCTGGCACCGATTGCTGCTTACTTCAAATGATCGCTAGGAAAATACGATCTAGATAGACAACTCCATAAGATACGGAATGACAATTCTCCTTCCATAATTCCCCTTTATAATTTCATCCGAACTTTCAACACAAATATTGATATCAGCGCTGTTAGTTTTCAAGTATATTGGGTACAAAGACGTGTTACTCGCTTATAAGTATTTTGATTATGGATCTTATTTCAATGGAGCAAAGTGTGACAGCATATACAATCTTCCTACCCAATACTTCGCAAGGGAGTTTAAGTCCCTTGAAGATTATCTCTAGCTCAAGGCAACATTGAATAATTTCAATTATAAGAGATAATATACATTCGCCGGCAAAATAATCGATCCACTCAAAAAAGTTTGTTGATTCATAAATATGTTATTTCAAGTCCGATTCGACTGATTTATTCAATTGGAGGTATATTCATCTTTTATCAATCACTAGTTTTGAATTTCAAGAAAACTTGACGTGCGTCATTTTATACAGGGTGAAACAAAATCTGTTTTTCCATCCTAACTTTGAAACCACCCTGGTGTGTTCCAGTTGGTCCATCAGTGCTTTCTTATTTCATCATCGAAACATATCTTCTCTTGACTATTTATTTATTCATTATATAGCAATACCTAGCTCAATTTTTGTTGAAGATACAGGATTTTTAGAGCAACATTACACTCCACAATTTCGCTATCGCTATGGAAATACTTTCATAGATTCAACCTTAAATCCGAACGTTATGAAAAAAACTGAAAACTAAGTGAGAACACAAAACAATAGAAGTTTCAGCGCAAACACCTTGTTCCGTATGCACCGTTTATGGAATACAATTTCGTGCTAATGCTTTATAATGCCCGACCGCATCAACCGCATGTGGCTAGGATTGCCATGGAGTTATTAGCAGAGGTTGATATCCAAGCCAGATTTGAACCTAATTGGACTGTTGTTTGAATGCTCTTGGGAGGAAAATTCGATCTTGCGTACCAACTCCCCAAAATTTGAAGCAGCTCAGTGATGCTCTAATTGCCTAATTCATTCAAATCCTTAATTAGGACATGCGGAGACGAAATGCACCTGTTTTCCGCATCTGGGCAAAAACACGTTATGTTTCTGACTGAAATATTCAGTTTATTTTCATTAGGTCAGAAATTTAGGTTTAAATATGTTGAAGTACTGCTGTAGCCTTAGCGAAATTCAATATGTTACTGAAAATCCTGTATCCTTAACGAAAATTGAGCTATTGTTATAAATATAGAATAGAACTGTTAAGAGAAAATGTATCTTGATGATAGATTAAAAAATCACACGGTGGAACAACTGGAACACTTCAGGGGTAGTTCTAAAGTTAGGGTAAAAATACAGATTTTGTTTCACCCTGTATAAAATAACACACTCCGAGTTTTCTTGAAATTAAAACTGATGATTGATTGAGGAGAACTTCATCGATTTTTTGAATGGATCGATTATTTTGTCGGTGAGTGCATTTGATCGAATAAATTACAAACTTGAAAATGCAATCCTTATTTTATATTGCAGCCATTTAAAATTCTAATTTGCCATTTTTTACAATAGCATCCCTCTGCGAACGGTTTGACAAATATGAAGTTTTCATTTTTTTGCATTATCTCTTATGCCCAGTTTCTCAAGTTTTCTCAACATAAAAGGCCTAAATGAAAAACCATAAGCACTAGTTAGATCATAAAACAAACCTTAATCAAGTTTATCATCTTCCAGTTACTATATTATAACTCACGTTCCACTCATCATGAGGTCTGAGTTGAATATGGAATTCAAAACACAAAGTAGCTATTGAATTTCTCTTTCAAATCGCACATTCGTGGGAAAGCCCTTCAGTACATTCTTCAGTCTCTACAGCAACTGATTATCATTTTCACAGAAAAAGATTTTCTCGCAAGTATTGGTCAACGGAGATTCCGTCTCTTCGACTGCGACTGCGACGGCATCATTGAATCACCACCCCTAATTGGATTCAACTCTGCCATTATTTTGTATTTCTGTCTCATTATTCACAATTCGCCAACGTGAAATTGTTTAATCGATAATTCAGTGGAATAAAACGAACACAACGATGAAAACATTAATTTTGAAATGGGGTGTATTACACATGGTAAATCAGTTGATTAACTCTCACTTTGCTGAATTTGGCCATTCTGTAAAACACTGGTGTGTAGTTAATATAGTGACTGAACGATCGCCATAAATATTAAACAGAACATGTATGTATATATTTACAGTTATTCGGTCGCCAATGAAATATTTCAAAGTATATTCAGAATAGAGAAACTGCCATGAAAAAGTATGTATTGAATGAAAAATATTGTTCCATCGACCATCCATTGAGCTTCAGTAATCTTTATCATGTTTACGTTTGGAGCGTTAATCAGCATATTGAATTTTTATTATTGGGATGGTTTTGTTCTCAATCCCAATTAAATTGAACTGATTGACTCATTCGAAAATACCTATATTTTTCCCGTTTATGCTAGCAATAGCATTAATTTATTCTCAAACGAAGTAGAAAATAAATGTTCAAGTCCATCATCAATATTCGCGTTTCACCGCAGACCGTTCCCAGGGGAGCTCGGACGGAAGCCAAAATTTATAATGAAATCATACTACAGTATGCAATTGTGAACATTGGTATATAGAAATTGATGGAATTGATGCGAAAAAATATAAATGATCACGTAAAAGTTAATTATCAAGAGTATTTTGCGTATTTGATGGGATTTTCTGTCTTGAATCTTAAAATTTCTGTATCTCAAAAAGTATTCGTCGAAGCACATTCATATTTGGCATGCCCGATTGTGTAATCGTGGTTATCGTGATCGATCTGTAAAAAAAATCAGCCACTCGCACAGAAATATACAGGCTTTTCGTAATTAACCTTAATAGTTTATAGGTAACACAAAAACTGTTCGCCGGAGCGTAACCATATTTGACATGCCTAATTGTTATTTCGATAACATTAATAATTGGGAACATCAACCACTCGCAATGGGATACAAGGTGTTCATATTGAACCTTTTTATTTGAAAATCTCCAATCTCATAACACGAAAACCGTTCGTTGGAGCATTTGAAATGCGTAATTGTTATTTCGATGAGATTTATCAGTGGATATCAACGACTTGCAATGGGATGCAGGGTCCTCAAACTCGCATATTTCAATATTTTATAACTCGAAAACAATTCGTCGGAGCATTACCATATTTGGCATGCGTAATTTTTATATCGATAAGATTAATCAGTGAAAATATCAGCCACTCGCAATGATACAGGGCGTTCAAACTCAACCCCCATATTTCAATATTTTATAACTCGAACTATTCGTCGGAGCATGTCCATATTTGGCATGAGTAATTGTTATTTCGATGACATTAATAATTGAAAATATCAGCCACTCACAATGGAATACAGGTTGTTCAACTTGAACCTTCATATTCTAAAATCTCAAATCTCATAACACGAAAACCGTTCGTCGGAGCATAACCATATGCTAAATTTTTAATTCGAAGAAATTAATCAGTTAATATATCTGCCACTCGCAATGAGATACAGGGTGTTCAAACTCAACCCCCATATATTTCAATATTTCTAGGAAACTGTTCGCCGGAGCACTGATCACTGATATCATCGAAATAACAATTGAGCATGCCAAATATGGTTATGTTCCGGCGAATAGTTTTCGAGTTATTAAATATTGAAATATGGAGGTTGAGTTTAAATATTAGTTTCGAAAATATTTAGAATATATAATATAAGGAAAATATTCTTGTGATAATAATTTTGAAACTAATCAACCGATTTTGCCGGATAAAAAACCCAGGTTTGAAATTTTCAGTTCTTACTGTTCGAAGATTATTAGTATTTAGATACAGATAAGCAACACAGGTCGGTCAAACTATTTTGCCTATTCATTTTGATATTTCAAAGGAATCTCAATTCAAGTCCCTAACTTGTGTGGCCTGAGCTGAGAGTAGAGTGACCAGAAATCTGTCGGTCTACGTCACACAGACAAGAAATTTGTTGAAAATTTCCTGAAGGTACTATGTTCAAGACGTTTCGCTCGAGTTTGCATTCAAATTACCAATTATGAATTATAATCAAATCTATATTTCGGAAAGATCGTGAAAATAGTTAAATTTTTCAAACTCCTAAACTACAAAACCAATTTTGCTCGTTCACAAACATAACAGCAGCATTCCAAACCCAAAGCCACACGCAAAATTTCAAAGCCCTGACTTCATCCGTTCGAAAGTTATTGTGTTAATGCTCGGGTAGAATCTTTGTCGACCTAGTAGTAATAGTAGTACTAAGAATTTTATAAGCTTAAGGCTACAAAGTTTAAAGAAAGGAAAATTATATTCTACAATGAATTATCACATATGCTTAATTTCTATTTAGGATTCATCAACAGTCCAATTGCGTCCATCGGGAGCGTTAGAGACCACTCCTGGTTCAAAATGACAGACATTGGCACAAAGCGATAACACACGGTTCCCAATTCAGGCGCACAATGAACCGAAATTTTTCATCCACTCCCTAGCTTTTGTTGAATATGAATATCGAACAACTTTATTGCACCTCATAGCCTCGGGCAATACCTTATAGCCCAGTCAAATTAGACGAAAAAGGGGGCCAACCTCGGAATGAAAGATAATAAGCTGAAAATTGGTATAAACCTTTGTTTTGTCATTCTAAATGTTGTCTCAAAAGTCACAAATGCTATCGTGCCGGCGTCTTAAGATATGAAGGTCAAAGGTCATAAAAATCGGTTTTTTGCGAATATCTGCCTTCCTATTGCTTAAATGAGATTTGCAGTATTATGAAAGTTGTAGACTATAAAATTGTCTAACAACTTTTGTTTGAATTTTTTTTTCATACGACCAACCGTTTTTGGGGTAGAGCGCGAAGAGTGCGCAGCGTACAGTCATATATGACCTAATGCAGGGTCAAGCGTGAGTTACGGTTAGCAGTTCGTTGTATGAAGTCAATTATTTACTTAACAGTTATAATATTAAACAATGCCCATCATTTATTTACTAATTATTAATTATTATATTTAATTAAAATAAGTAATTAAATATTGTATTTGACGATATTCCGACTATAGTATATTAAAGCAAAGGAACAACAAAGAAGAACTGCCTGCACTTTCAAAATCATATGAAGTTGTTTTGACGAAACAATGATTGTGCCAATCAGTCAAGAAAAATTTTCATCAAATCGGTCTAATAAAAAAAATTGTTGAAAAATTTGAAACTGGTAATATCACAACAAAACAAGTCAGAGATGATGCTGATTGCTGATGTTCTCATCATTGACACAGCTATTGCCTTAACAGAACATCAAAAGACTGCTGTCATCATAGGAGAAGATATTGATTTGTTCGTTATTTTAATTGGACGTACTCAATCCCATCAGCAGGAAATTTTCCTGAAAAAAGTTGGCAAAGGCAATGTCAACACACAAATATATCCTCGTACTAAAAAACACATTTTATTTTTACACGCATTTAGTGGCTGTGACACGAATTCTGCGCTATTTAAAAAAATTAAATTGAAAAAAAATTAACGAATAGACATAAATAATGGGCATGTGTTAATAATTATAATTGTTAAGTGAATAATTGACTTTATCCACTCCTACTAACTAATTTCTATGTGTAATGGTAGTCATAACACAACCGTAGACATGTCTATGAACCGAAAAGCGAGTGTTATAATAACACCCGCTCATAACTCCCGCTAATAAAAATATCTAGGAAGAATGAAATTGCTTACAAAAGAAAATGAATAAAAAGTAGGATCGATCCGGAACTCTATTTCAGCCATCAGATAACGTTCTAGTGATTCATTCCAGATTTATTTTTGGAAAACGAGAATTTTTGAAGTTGCCAAAGTACTTGATTGATTAGAGACTCTGATTTGATTCCCGACCACAGAGTACAGAGGTTTGACGAAAGTTGTCAATGCTTTTGACAACTGTTCAAAATTTTTAAATGCAGATTAATTCGAATTTTATTGAAGAAGTCGTGGATAAAGTATAGTATTCAATTCGCGGTAATGCTCAAAAAACACTTGATGAATTACACCACTCGCCTGACGGCTCGTGGTGCAAAACTCATCTGCGTGGTTTTTGACCTGCATTACCGCTCATTGAATAATATACTATTATACAACGAACTGCTAACCGTAACTCACGCTTGACCCTGCATTAGATCATAATATATGACTGTACGCTGCGCACTCTTCGCGCTCTACCCCAAAAACGGTTGGTCGTATGAAAAAAAAGTTCAAACAAAAGTTGTAGACAATTTTATAGTCTACAGCTTTCATAATAACTGCAAATCTCATTTAAGCAATAGGAAGGCAGATATTCGCAAAAAACCGATTTTTATGACCTTTGACCTTCAATATCTTAAGACGCCGGCACGATAGCATTAGTGACTTTTGAGACGACATTTAGAATGACAAAACAAAGGTTCATACCAATTTTCAGCTTATTATCTTTTATTCCGAGGTGAAATCCTAATTTGACTGGGCTATTAATAGTTAGAGGTAAAAACAAATGGAATGGGTACTATCCAGAAATGTATAAAAAATGGTTCAGCCTGGCAAACCACTTAACTATTTCCATTTCGAATGATTCAGCCATCGCATCAGGATAAATCCAATCGAAACGACATGTTTATTCGTACAACAACAAGCACGTCGTCAAACTTTTTACGATCGACATTATAGCCGGAGATTATCCGACAGTGAATTGCGTATTTAGCCGAACAATACAATTCGCAAACCCTCTGCTGGTGGATCCTCCTCACCGCCCGTCGCTTTCTCCGCATATCGAATATAAATGTCAAAACAAATACAGGCTGCAAACGTTTGTCGTGAATGTCACATGATTATTACCTGCCAATGTCAGGGGACAATTGCCCGAGTACGGGGTATTGTACTAACGCAATCTGCGGACAATGAGGCCTGTTGGGGCCCTATGGTTTCTACATCTGTTGAAATGGGACACCGCCGTTGCAACTAGCCGATAAAAATGGGTCTTTGGGAATTTATCGTCCCTCAGATCTCCTGAGTGTGTTTGGAGACAATGGTCGGGGTCTGTAGGGCAGTGTCTGATATTAAAGGGAGGAACAAGTTGAGTAGTTAACTGATAAAGGTTTTTTGATTCGTTTTTATTGCGTTTATGGTACATGTGAGGGTTTGAAGGAAACTGACCTGACATAAATAAGAAGGTATAACATATGGAAACAATAGGAGTATATTCAAGATTCGAAGCAGTGAATAAAGGTTAAAAATGCCTTAAACGTGTGACCTTTAGGTATTCGGAAACTTTACAGAGGTTTTATGTTGTCTTGAGTCCTCATCAATAGTAAGCTGGTCATCTGAAGAAATGAATTTGTTTCTGAAAATGGACAGCGAGTGTGTTGTTTTTCACCAAATTAAAGAGTCCCCCAAAAGATTGAAATGACATACAATATAAAATTGAATTAAATATCGATTCAGAATCACAAGATTACCAAAATGCGCCGATGTTTACTCCTTAATACCAAACTTGTTTTGGCTGAAAAATCGAGACTCTATAAGACAAGGCCTTTGGCTTTTGTGTAGATGAGGTTTATATTGAATGTTTTCATTTTTCAGTTCAGATTGGTTCAGAATATTTATCAATTCTTTAGGAAAATTGTGATAAAGTCAATATTATGTTGAATTTGGCTGCTATAACATCTTTTGTTGTAGAGTGTTTCAGAACCCATGATGACTAATATGTGAAGTATTAACATTATCATCAGGTTCACTACCAAGAAATGCGTTAATTAAGGATATTCTTTTTCGATGTGTTCTGAATATCAAAAGAAATATCCTGGATATTTACCTGAAGCGTATAAAACTTTTCGTTTCAAATACCCTTAATTTGACAAATTACCATGTAGGTAATAGAATAGATGCCATGGTTCCAAGGGCGTAGCCGGGGGGGGGGGTTTTGGGGGTTCTCAACGATTTGGCGCATTAACGAACTCAAACGTTCAATTTCGACTCTGCACCTTCCCTGACAATTTCAAGAGACAAGGTACTGCCCTTCGAAACTGTAGTGTACACGGGCGAATGAAAAAGTAAACTGAATGTTTGTGAGCTCTATCTGTGCATCTAATCGATTCGTTCTTGAGCACATCCGACTGAAAATTTTGAACTAAGAAACATTGGGTAAAAGCTGTGACACGCTGCTACCCTAGGAACAAGAGCATAAGAATTGAATGATTATGGAATTTATGAAAGCAGTGGTTCTAAAAATAAATCAATCAATTATATAGGTACAAATTATAACAATTATATGTAACATCTGTGAGAGGTTTCTCGTTCCATCAATTAATATTCAAAAATGCTTATGGCTTTAAGGGAATAACGATCCTACACCCAATAATCCAAGGCTGAATTCGTACTCATCCTGCATATTGAAGCAGAATAATGAATATACTGAAAGTTTGCCATTTCGTGTTTCATTGTAACTCTTGGAATTGTAACTATCTACCCATTTTTTATTTTTTTTTTCGTGACCTTCAGTTTTCGAGAGATATTCTCGATTTTTCGAGAAGTTTTGTGTAATTTCACCCCTTATCAGAGTTGAAGTTTCTAGATGTTTATTCGATATATCCACCCAAAATGCGAAAATTTTACTCCACCATTGTGAACCTATATTTGAAATCGGATTTCTAGATTTGGAAATATTCAACGAAAACAATTCAAGTGATAAATTTCAACGCTGCACCTTCCCTGTCAATTTGAAGTGTTCAGGTATTTCTTTCGAAAGCTATAGTGAATACGGATGGGGCTGCGTTACACCAGCAGGACACCTTCATGGATTTTTAAAATGTTTATGCCCTCGTTTTGGTCCCGTTTTGCTCATCACTCAGTTTATTTTGCTCACATATGTACAGGGTTTTTCACTATAATTTGATTCCTCCTTTAACTTTGTTACTAAAGGAGATGCAAAAAAAAATGTTTCATACAAAAGTTTCACGAAATCAACTGAGGTTTTTTAATATGACTTTGCAAACTGAAATATATACAGGATGGCCAACATATTCATGGCAACCTCATTTTTCAAATGGGACACCCTGTACATTTTTCCATGTTTGGCTAGCTCTTTTTCCCCTGATTTCGAATATGTAACATAAGTTGATCTATCTCTCTATTTTGAGCATCACAGAGTTTCAAATTTTAAGAACCATCTGGCAAGCTCAGAAATCACTTTTCAAGTGGCAGGCGGCATTTACTCAAAATATAATTGTAATGATTAAAAAAATGAAGCTTCAATTTCTGATTTGAATCAGGGCCATAATAATGCTATCAAAATAGTCTAAACAACTTGAGACAACGATATGAACTATATTTCAAATATTTTTTATTCGGTATCCTCATTTTAAAAACTTTGAAACTCTGAAAATTGAAGAGACACACCCACATACGCATATATATTCGAGATCAGGAGGAAATAGCATATCAAAAGATGGAAGAATATACATTGAAGTATAACTTCTCCAAAAATAGGCATTTTCAGTAAATGCAGTCTGCCACTCGAAAAATGATTACAGAGCTTGCCAGGTGGTTCTTAAAATTTGAAACTCTTTGGTACTCAGAATAAAAGAGATAGACCAAAATATGTAACATATTCAAATCAGGGGTAAAAGAGCAAGCCAAATATGAAAAAATTATAGAGAGTGTTAAAATTTGAAAAAATGAAGTTCCATCAATATGTTGGTGACCCTGTATATATTTCAGTTTGTGAAGTCATATTGAAAAACCTGGATATCGTGTAAACTTTTGAATGAAACATTTTTTACTATGCCGATATTGGTGTCATTCGAAAACTTTCGTTTTGCTCCGTTCTGCTTACATATCGGTTTCGCTCACATTATAATTTGAAAGATTTTCGAAAAACAAAATTTTTTTGTCTCGGATGGTCGGAAAGCTGAACTGAATCGTTTTTGAGCAGCTACCCTAAACACTTGAGTACAAGAATGAAATAATTGAGAAATTCATGGTAGCAGTGGTTTAAATGAAAAAATCAAATGACTGTCTCCAAAAATTTTCAATATTTTCTATTTATTTCATCACGGACATAAGCACAAGATATTCATCTTTTGTTGTGTGTGAGTCTGTGAGAGGTGAGAGGTTTTTGTTCCATCAATTAATATTCAAAAATCCCTATGGCTTTAAGGGAATATCGATTTCTTCGCCCAATACCCAAGGCTGAATTCGTACTCATCCTGCCTCATTAAAGCCCGAGTAACTTTCCATCTGATCTGAAAAAATTTAACTTCAGAAATTAATTTTCCATCGACCTCTCCGGGGATATTCGCCCCAGTCGTTAACTTTCGCGTATTTCGAAAATGGCCTCGTTGGAACTTTCATCTTGGTTGTCGAAGTGATGATTTACTCAAGTTTTTGTTCGGAGAACTCCATCGAAACTGACGTTCATTCAGTTGATAATTTATTTCTGTCCCGCTTTTCCTTCGAATCGTGTGGGCTACCCGGAGGCGTTCCTGGTTTTCACGAAGTTCTGAACACTTCTTTTCGCTCAACCCTGATGAAGAAAATGTGTTTTGCGCCTAATGAACGCTTGTTTACTCAGGTGATGCAGAGAATATCGGCCTATTTTCGATATTTATCGAGGAAGGTCGGCAAACAATGGAAAAAACTTACGCCACAAATTAACTGAATTTCTTTTAATCGTTGAAGAAATGACATGAATTTATTGAACTCCTACTACTACAATTCTTATGTTGCTTGAAGATAAATCGATTCAATTTTCAGAAAATCCTTCAACATATGGTATTCCATTGATTATCGTTTTGTGCTGTTTCGTTTTGATTTGTTGTAAGTTGGTATTCTGTACTATTGTGGCCAATTGCCTCAGCCTTTTCAATGATTTTGCTAAAAAATTCAGATATTCTATTCTTAGTTTAAACTTTTTGAAGAGAGCATATTTTTGAAGTCCTTATACAGACTGTCCAGTATTTGTTGACTGTCGAAAAACATTACGGTTGTCGATGTGATGATGTATTCAGTTTTTTTTCGGAGAACTCCATCGGAACTGACGTTCATTCAGTTGATAATTATTTTTGTCCCGCTTTTCCTTCGAATCGTGTGGGCTACCCGGAGGCGTTCCTGGTTTTTCACGAAGTTCTGAACACTTCTTTTCGCTCAACCCTGATGAAGAAAATGTGTTTTGGCGCCTAATGAACGCTTGTTTACTCAGGTGATGCAGAGAATATCGGCCTATTTTCGATGTTTATCGAGGAAGGTCGGCAAACAATGGAAAAACTCACCTACTCCACAAATTAACTGAATTTCTTTTAATCGTTGAAGAAATGACATGCATTGTTATTGAACTCCTACTACTACAATTCTTATGTTTGCTTGAAGATAAATCGATTCATTTTCAGAAAATCCTTCAAACATATGGTATCTATTGATTATCGTTTGTGCTGGTTCGTTTTGATTTGTTTGTAAGTTGGTGTTCTGTACTATTGTAGTAATGATTCAAGATCGATAATCAGGTTCAAAACTTGAAAAAAATTTAATCAAAATATTAGGAGGAATAATATAATAAGAAAAAAAGTAGTAAAGTAATATTAGTAAAAAAACAAAAAAAAAAAAAAAAAATTGAAAATATGTGCACCACGTTGCGTAGCTCTTTTTAAGGTTTTCGATATTCATGGGGGGAGGGGTAATTACCCCCATTACCCCCCCCGGTAAATCCGCCCTTGGGTGATGCAGATAATATCGGCCTATTTTCGATATTTATCGAGGGTCGGCAAACAAGGGAAAAACTTACTCCACAAATTAACTGAATTTTTTACTGCTACTTTTACTAGGAATCGTGTGGGCTACCTGGAGGCGTTCCTGGTTTTCACGAAGTTCTGAACACTTCTTGTCGCTCGACCCTGATGAAGAAAATGTTTTTTGGCGTCTAATGAACGCCTGTTTACTCTGGTGATGAAAAAGAATATTGGCCTATTTTATGTCAGTGATAATTGCAACTTGCAACTTCCAGAAAAACAACTTTATTCACTTACTTTATCTACTCATTTATTAACTCACTTCATCTATTTACTTTATTAAATTAACGATGCCTTTGGTCTATTTTTTTAAAGAATCAGTTGTCGAACCATACATTTGATAATTTTAAAGCTGAATCTTACTATTGAAACCCAAAGTCTCATAAGATCGGTTGAAGAAAAAGATTTCATTTTATTCCCAAAAAATAAGTTTAATCATTAATGAATTTAGGTGTTTCAGCCAGTTTCAAGTAACTGATTTGAAAGATATTTGATTTTATTCTCGCAGCCTTCAGGCCGATTCATATTATCCGTTCGGCTCGGTTCAGCTCAGCCGCGTCAAAATAGTTTCCATGTAATTTGTATGAACTAATTCACATTATCAGTCTCCGACCTTTCAGCACCTATCGGCACGCTTCCGCTGACTGAAGGCATTCTGGCGAGAACATTTTGCCGATCGACTAAAACGGCTGATGGGCGTAGTTTCGCTGAACGAGACAATGAATATTTTTAATGATGAAAACATGTCAAAACATATGTTCTATTTACCGTCCATTATGATCCATACATAATTATATCTTCTCCTTAGTTCATTATAAGTTACTTTGTCAAAGTGAACCCTAATATTTTGGCCGAAGTAAGGTATAATGAAATTGGGAAAATATATAATTTATGTATGGATCATAATGGCCAAATGGCCGGTATATAGAACATCTGTTTATTGTTATAAAATATGATATTTGATGAATATAATGATTGAAAACTATTTTGCTTCAAAGTCTCTTCGGTTTTGAGAAGAATAATCACATCTATGTCTCTAATTCAAGGCATCCTGCCACACTACAGAAAAAATAAATGGAGTAGAATCAACATAAAACACGCTGTTGGTCGCTGACGGTAAAAAATGGAAAAAATTGTATCCAGAAGAAACGTTTGAAATTTAATTATCTTCCGAATGAAACAATAAAAAAAGTTTTTCTTTGAGAGAAAACTTTAATAGCGCCGCGAAATTATTTTTTTCGACTTTTACGCATATCTCAATTCAAAATTGTTTTGTACCAAATATCATCAACAGAATAAAAAAATATCCAACCCTTTTCGAGTAAAATAAGTTTACAAAGATAAGTAAATCACCCTGTACAATCCTATTAAGACATCTGTATCATATTCTAACATCTTCGCTGTCAAATATTGAAAATAATTCTTGGATCGAGTCGAGAGCTCACCACCTGCAGCAGCTGTATTCATGCGATAAAAGAGAACAGGAAAGTAAACTGAAGATTGAGAGGTTCAGCTGAATAATTTCCTTCCCTGAAAAGCGATAAAAACTAATTCTTCATTTTCGGTTCGACTGAGGAAATTTAAAGTGAGTCCTGGCGTGGAGCGATAACTCATCCTGTTTTGCCAGATTTCACCCCATCGAATTGATTTACCCTCTTCCGGTTATGTGGCCCGTGTTGATTTTTCCACTTTAATTTCATTAGAGTGCCGTGTAGACACTGGATGTCACAGAAATTATTTCTATTCTGGGGTTAGTTATAAATCAACCAGGAATTCATGCATGAATTCATAAAAGTCTCTCACCTTTTCCAGCTTGAATTCCAAGAGTAATACAATAACGGCACGAATTTAATAAATCAAATGAATTTAATTAACTCTCATTTCGAAATGCTCTCCTGGATTTTGACGAATTCTTCGCGCGATTTTATGAATTATCATGACAGTATCCATCCCGAAAATCTAACGGGATATTCCCGGACAGAAACTATACAAAGTGCTCTCGAGAACTGATCTGGACATTCTCAAATGCAAGTACCTAAATATATGTATATATACAAATATGCTCGAAGATTTATTTCAAAAAAATTTTAGAATAGCCCTGTGCAGGTTCTTTTTGAGCGCTTGTTTATTGTGGAGCAATAAGGCTATTACTTCAAAATTTTTGCGTATGTATGTTCATTCACTTTGCCAATTTACATCCTCAAACACGATTTCATTTCAATCAAAAGGTATTTCATGTCAATATTAGAATTTTTTGTTATAACGATAGACTTTTCTATGGTTGTGTTTCCACAGTTTCCACATAATTTTGAGTACTGCTCTGAATTGGCATTGAATCTTTTACTGCAAATTTCAGCACGATCAAATCGAGAAATCGGAAATATTCGAAACACTTCTATATTTAGAAGAAAATTAAATTTCATGGTTTCAATGATGCGATCCTCTTGAAATTCTGCGTGAACATTCAGTATATCAATCTTCATTCGCAAAATGAATTTTTCACTTGCATCGGATATCTTGTTTGAAATGGAAAAAAAAAGTAGAGACATTCAAGCCAGTAACCTGTAACTATAGAGCACTTAAAACAATTGACCTTTCCAGTTGGATCTTACTATAGTCCATTCACGAAAGGTGAGCCGTCGGTTGGCCATGGAAATTTGGCATATTCCACTGTGTATATTGAAATTTTAGGTTATGTCCTTTATTTTTCTTGTTAGATTGATACGCAATGTTGTCAATATTGCATAGAGTGGTCTGTTAAACTAGCAAGATCGTCGGACGAGGCCGGGAAATTCGGCAATGTTGACTTTTATTTACGTTATGACAGCAAAACTGCCAACTTCAGATAAATAAAGAAACGCCTACTATTTGCACAACCTTTCGTGAACGGACTATATCTTTTGAAACTTTCTCCGAAAAATATTATAATGCGGCAAAACACACACTGTATAGTATCACCCAAATCCAAAGCATTTGCTCTTAAAACCACCCGGTGTTACAATTTCCATGGAAGAACTCGCAAATAACCAGATGTGGATATACAGGGTGATTTTTTTAAGTGTTTCATTAGACGTTTTCGAGGAAGGAATTGTAATACAGATTCAAGATTTTGAATTTTCGTTTTAGAGCACATGAACTTTGATTGTAAAATATTTTCAAGAAAAATCTACTTCCGGTTTCACCGGAAACGAATGTAACTTCATTATTTCAAATGCAACACCCTGTATATTTATAAATATTCGAATTCTTCGTTCAATTCTACACTGATTTGATGTATGATATGTGCAACCACTCAAGCGGTTCTTGAATTATAGCCTGATTATCAAATTTTTCGAAAAAAAGGTTGTCACAAATTAGTGTCCATATCTTCGAATCCCTCATTACAAGAATTTCTTTTGTGAAAGTGGAACAAAAGAAAGTACGCTGATACTGTTTTTGTATAACTTAGGGGAAATATTATACAGGGTGTCTGAAAGGGCCCCAAAGTGAGCCCCAATAAAACTATGAAATCTCAATTTTTTCAAATGGCAACCCTATAATTTTGTAATTCCAATCGATTGCTCGTCAAAAACCAGTTAGGGTGTCCCGAACATTTCATGCCTCTAAAATCAGTATTTTTGCCGTTATTCAATAAAATTCGAATTTCACGATTGAAGACAGGTTTCGTACAGTTGTAAGCTTGCATTTTTTGAAAAAGGCTATGTTAGGAATGTCATTCTTACTTTTCTTACAGATCAAGCACTAAGCAAAACATGCCAATAATATTCACTGGAATGATATATCAAGGGTATGTTCTTTATTTGCGGCAAATGTAACAAATTCCTAGAAAAAGGTAATTAGAATTCAACGAACGAAATTCACATTTACTGACTTTTTTTGTTAAGGTTGGTAAATGTGGATTTCTTTCGTTAAAAGTTCTGACTGCCCTTTCTAATATTTGGTTACATTCACCATAAATGAAGAACATATTCAAAATACATCACTGTTACTGTAAATTCATATTTTGCATAGTGCCCGATTAATCGAAAAAGTTTAAATGACAGTTCTCTAAAATGCATTATAAATCAACAGACATAGCCTTCTTGAAAACTTCTATCTTAATAAATCTATGGATAGACTAAGAAACCTTGATTCAATCCTGAAATTCGAATTTTATTCAATAACGGCAAAACTACTGATTTTAGAGGCATGAAATGTACGGTGACCCTAACAGGTTTTTGATGGGCCATCGATTGGATTTAAAAAATTATAGGGTTGCCATTTGAAAAAAGTGAGATTTTATAATTTTATTGAGGCTCACTTTGGGGCCCTTTTTCAGACATCCTGTATAATATTTCCTCATAAGTTATACAGAAACATCAGCAGCGTACTTTCTTTTGTTCCACTTTCGCAAAAATAAATTCTGTAATGAGGGATTTTGAAGATATGGACACTAATTGTGACCACCTTTTTTTCAAAAAATTTTTATAATCAGGCTATAATTCAAGAACCGCTTGAGTGGTTGCACATATCATTCATCAAATAGTGTAGAATTGAACGAAGAATTCGAATATGTATAAATATACAGGGTGTTGCATTTGAAATAACGAAGTTACATTCGTTTCGGTGAAACCGGAAGTAGATTCCCCTTGAAGATATTTTAAAATTGAAGTTCATTGACTCTAAAACGAAAATCCAAAATCTTGAATCTGTATTACAATTCCTTCCTCGAAAACGTCTAATGAAACACCCTGTAGACGATGTTAAAATATTTTCACGTGCACGAAATAGTGGTGCATTAAACGAATTTAAAAGTATACAGCCGGGATTACACACCGAAAGAGAGGAAAAGATACGTCGGAGTGAATTTTAGTGTTGAACCAACTGAGTGGTAAACACTCAGATGGATATATTATCATTATTATTAAACAATAAGAGTGGAGGTTTAACCTATGCACTCAATACAAAAATATATGGAAAGTATGCTAGTAACAGATATAAAATTATTAAGTTTTTCTCCTCTGTCGGTCGTACATGTTTGTGAATTGGTTCACACTTGCTGCGTTGACTACTTCGTTCGGGAGACGGTTCCATTTGTCGAAAATTCTGTTGGGCAAAAAGTTCATCCGGCAGGTGTTCTTGAAAGACTCCTTTGCCAACTTGAAATTATGCCCACGAAGATGGTTTGTATTCAAACGCAATAGATGTTGAAGGTCCACACCGAAAAATCCACGCATCGACTGGAAAGTCACTATCAAATCACCCCTGGCACGCCGGTCCTCGAAGCTAGTCAGCTAAAATAATCTCATTCTTGCTTCGTAACTTGGCCGAGAAAAACTGGAAAATGGGGTTCTTGTGCACCATCTCTGAACAGACTACAGAAGCTGCGAATCATGTTTGAGTGCCACCCACAGGTCCAGCGTACTCCAGGATTGGCCTCACGTACGTTGTGTACAGCAATTTTGCAGTCGCACACACTACACCTGCGAAAGTACGCTGAATGAGACAGGCCGCTTTCTTAGCTCTAGTGCAAGCTTCCGTTATATGCTCTGACCAGTCAAGATCAGAGTTGATATCATGAAGATATCTGGTATAATAAGAAACAAAAAAGAACTTAATGTAGCGACATTCCATCTAGTAACCTGTAACTTTAGAGCACATAACAAAATTAACCTTACCAGTTGGATCCTACTATCTTTTGAAACTTTTCCCGAAAAAAAAAATTATAATGCGGCAAAACGCACACTGTATAATATCATCCAAATCCCAATCGTTTGCTCTTAAACCACCCTGGTGTTACGATTTTCATAGAAAAACTCGCAAAAACCGGATGTGGATATAGACGATGTTAAAATATTTCCACGTGCACGAAATAGTGCTGCATAAAACGATTGTAAAAGTATAGAGCCGGGATTAACACCGAAAGAGAGGAAAAGATACGTCGGAGTGAATTTAGTGTTGAACCAACTGAGTGGTAAACCACTGGATGGCTATCATGAAATATCTGGTATTTCCATTTACATCCGGTAAAACCCGGTGTTGAGTCCACCGGAATATTCGTCGCAGTCGGGGGCTTTATCGTTTCCGTTTCATTCAATTACGTTTGAAAGCTCCGGGATCGTGATTTTCACACATTAAAAACGGAACTTTCGAATATTATTAAAATCGTGCAGAAATTCAGGGAATACTCGTTACTCTCGGATACGACCGATTCCGATTTCTAGTCGGAATTATTTTCTGGTCCATTACTTTTTATATTTTTTCTGTCATTACCTGAATAATTGATTCGAATTTTATAAAGGCTCAATTTCTTCATAGAAAAAATTCCAAATGGAAAAAATTATAGGTTCGACTTTAATCATTTCTATATATAGTCATATTATTCGATCCCTAATGTTCTGTGCTTATTTAATACAGGGTGAGTCTTTGACTTCTACATATATTATAGCGGTAGATTCCTGAACTCAAAAGAAACACTTTTGTCTTCAAGAATTTTTCCGAATCGGCTCTGTTGAAAAGATACAGGCTTTTGAAAATCAAAAAAAAAATCGATTTTCAATTATATCTCGCAAACGATTCCATCGAATGGAATGATTTAAAGGAAATAAAGTACACGGCTATTTCTTCTCTCACAGCTTTGCAGCGTCACCTCCGTAAGTGAAGCAAATTCTTCATGCTCACTTAACCTTGTGTTTGAAGATGAAAAAATAGTTGAATCGATATTTGCATAATTTTGTTGTTGTTTTTCTAAATAAGCAAATAAGCCTCTCACCCTGTACTTCTTTGATAGAGCACTAAAACTCATATTAAAAAAAGTGCTTTTAAAATTTGTATGAGAAAGAATTTCATAGCTCAATCCAAGCGTAGAGATTATTACTATAATAAAAATTAGCTGAAATGGCTTGCTTTATCTCATTGCCGTCTGAAAATTGTGCTTTTCCTAAAGTCTAAATTGGGGAGCAAAAAAATCTACTTGGGACCATATCTGAACTGAAGGGTGGATGAACAAGTGATTTGAAGCAATTTGTGTGGAGGGCAGCCATTGTAACTCTGCGCTGGTAAATCGAGAACTGCTGTTGCCAAAGGAACACACCATTGGTCAGTTTTCTTCGTTTTTACTTTGATGGGCCCTCTAATTATTCTTGTATTATTGTATAGTATTTTACGGTTATGATTCTTTCTTTTTCTTTGAAATCATTATTATCTTGTCTGAGTGAAACGGTCAAACCACTGTTGGCTAGTTTATGAATATTTTATCATGCCAGATTGATATAAACTCCCACAAATGTTAAAAGAGAAAAAAATATTAACTGGTTCAGCGCCGAGGTATTTCGAAATAAATTACCTCCTGGGCCATCATGTTTTTTTCATGATTTCTTATATATAAGTTCATTTAATAACAGTTGTTCCGATCCAAAAATGAAAGTAAGCTCTAGAAATACAAAAAATTAAAAGCGGCCACCGGTGTCTGCTGTGGCCCACAAAAAGTACCAGCGGATACCGGTGTCCGCTGAGCGCCATGACATGCCCCTATGTCCGCCGTCGATACAGCAAGTATCAAGAAGAAAACTATCAATCAGTTGTAAATATGACAGAACCTGCGAACGATCAGATCAATTAAACCTTACAGGATCAAAATTCATCCGTTTGGGGGCCTCAAAAAGGCAATCATTTGCAGTTTGATGAAAATTTTGTGGGAGGACTGAAAGGGAAAATGGAAGCCACACTGTTAGGAAGTTAGCCGATAGACTATTACCATGTAATAATAAATGATGAATAAATTGTTTTGTCAAATAGCATATGTTTCATCAAGAAACAACTGAATAGGCAATAAGCCTTTCAGAATATCAGTCATTCTGGTCGTTCATATGAAATCACATGTTCACACAACCTCTCGTCTACCCTTACCGTATTCCAGTATAAAGAATTTCAATATTCAGCTATAATATCCGCATAGGAGAGCTAGACTCCCTTGACCGTTTATATCTTCCAATTCTCCAGCAGCCATTATATAAGGAAATAAAGTATACGGCTCTTTCTCTCTCACAGGTCTGGCCCCGGGTTACTCAGCCGTGAGCACCTTAGCAGCGCCACCTCCGTAATTGAAGCGAAATTTATATGCTCACTTTCTCGGCCTACTAAGATGTTGAGATCGCAGCGGCGACGCCCCAGGAATTAGGCAATTCGAATAACCGTCCATCCTTGAAATTTATGCGGAGGTTGCGGTAATTAAAATATTTTCCGGATTGCTTTGTGACCGACCCCGCTTCGCTGATGCTAGAGCGATACTCAAACCGGAGAGTAGGATAATAATTTCTGGAGAATTTAGTTATTCGAACCACTGTCGGTAAGTGTGGTAGCATCCATTCCGCCGGATTTGCAGGGGAAACTTTTTGATGGGGTCCTCGAGGAGGAAATTGGGATGTTTTGAATATAGTGTTTAAAACGCGCTTTAAATCATAATGAGTTGGCTGTGCTGCCCTTCAAAATATCTGATGTCAACCGCACGCAGTTGTAGGTACAGTTGTATTTGAGAGAAAAATAAAGTTTCCACAATAGAACCCAACCTTTGCTACGAGAAAAACAATTCGATGATGCTAGAGCGACACTCATATCGAAGAAAAGGATAATAATTTCTTGAGAATTTAGTTATCCAAACCACTGTTGGTAAGTGTGGTAACATCCATTTCGCCAGATTTGCAGACAAACTTTTGATGGAATCGTCGAGGAGGAAATTGAGATGTTTTGAATATTGTGTTTAAGAAGCGCTTCAAATCATAATGAGTTGGGGATGCTGCCCTTCAAAATATCTTATGTCAACCGCACGCTGTTCAGTTGAATTTTAGAGAAAAATTAAGTTTCCACAATAGAACCCAACCTTCGCTACGAGAAATTTGACTGAAGCAACTTAGATGTCGTAAAACAATTCACTGATGCTAGAGTGACACTCAGATCGGAGGGTAGGATAATAATTTCTGGAGAATTTAGTTATTCGTACCACTGTCGGTAAGTGTGGTAGCTGTTGGGGCTACAATCCAGATTTTCCGTGTTCATAGTTACTACATTTTATATATATTTTTCATCTAGTTGTATGAAATGTTTGGCAGTAGTAGTAGTTGTCAATGAATTAAAAAGTTGAATACATAAAAATATTTGCTCTTTCCTTGGTCCATATAACGGGCCCCAAACCCAACAGTCGATATCCTGATTTATAGAATTTACATTTTGGCGATCCTGCTACGATATGTTGAGTTGCTGGCGGTTAAAACGGGAAATCCTGAGAGCTGGAATCAAGAAAATTGAAAATGAGGTGTGTTCCAGTTCTGGTGGGACCAGGGATGAAAATACAGTTGAAAATTGGAAAAATTTGATCGATGAAAAGCAAAAAGAATTTTTGAACTTGACAGTAATATAGAAGAGATTTTGATGTCGGAAGAATCACTGGATCAAGATGAATTGACGAAAGAACTTACCGAGCAAGAAATATTCAGAGAAGAAATTATCAAGATGAAAAATGAAATAGTATTTACGCAAAATAAATCTGTAAGTGGAAAATCGAACAATTTGAACTTGAATTATCCGAAACTAGAACTGCCAAAATTTGATGGGAATGTCAAGAATTGGATAAACTTTCGGGGACAATTCAAGAAAATTCACAAAGATCAGAAAATCATGCAAGAGGATAAACTTCAGTATCTACTTCAAGCCACCCTGAAAGAAAAAGTCATGCAACCTATAACAGGAAAACAAGAAAAAGTTTTTGATATGAGGATTCTGACGGAGATTTTGACACAGAAACTGATGAGAAACGAAGGCAAGCTATCTTCAATGATGATTATTACAAAAATGGCCCTAAAGAAGACATAAAACCATCTATTGATATATTCATGAGGATGCTGCTGAACTACAACCTGAAAATTATGATAATTGGACAGGTGACAAAAGTTGAAGAAAACGATGCCCCTCATTGTGAAGATCATGATTTCAATATGAATGCAGAATATGGATCATATGTGCCATTTAGTTATTCGAACCACTGTCGGTAAGTGTGTAGCATCCATTCCGCCGGATTTGCAGGGGAAACTTTTTGATGGGGTCCTCGAGGAGGAAATTGGGATGTTTTGAATTAAGTGTTTAAAACGCGCTTTTAAACTAATGAGTTGGCTGTGCTGCCCTTCAAAATATCTGATGTCAACCGCACGCAGTTGTAGGTACAGTTGTATTTGAGAGAAAAATAAAGTTTCCACAATAGAACCCAACCTTTGCTACGAGAAAAAACAATTCGATGATGCTAGAGCGACACTCATATCGAAGAAAAGGATAATAATTTCTTGAGAATTTAGTTATCCAAACCACTGTTGGTAAGTGTGGTAACATCCATTTCGCCAGATTTGCAGACAAACTTTTGATGGAATCGTCGAGGAGGAAATTGAGATGTTTTGAATATTGTGTTAAGAAGCGCTTCAATCATTAATGAGTTGGGGATGCTGCCCTTCAAAATATCTTATGTCAACCGCACGCTGTTCAGTTGAATTTTAGAGAAAAATTAAGTTTCCACAATAGAACCCAACCTTCGCTACGAGAAATTTGACTGAAGCAACTTAGATGTCGTAAAACAATTCACTGATGCTAGAGTGACACTCAGATCGGAGGGTAGGATAATAATTTCTGGAGAATTTAGTTATTCGTACCACTGTCGGTAAGTGTGGTAGCTGTTGGGGCTACAATCCAGATTTTCCGTGTTCATAGTTACTACATTTTATATATATTTTTCATCTAGTTGTATGAAATGTTTTGGCAGTAGTAGTTGTCAATGAATTAAAAAGTTGAATACATTAAAAATATTTGCTCTTTCCTTGGTCCATATAACGGGCCCCAAACCCAACAGTCGATATCCTGATTTATAGAATTTACATTTTGGCGATCCTGCTACGATATGTTGAGTTGCTGGCGGGTTAAAACGGGAAATCCTGAGAGCTGGAATCAAGAAAATTGAAAATGAGGTGTGTCCAGTTCTGGTGGGACCAGGGATGAAAATACAGTTGAAAATTGGAAAATTTGATCGATGAAAAGCAAAAAGAATTTTTGAACTTGACAGTAATATAGAAGAGATTTTGTCGTCGAAGAATCACTGGATCAAGATGAATTGACGAAAGAACTTACCGAGCAAGAAATATTCAGAGAAGAAATTATCAAGATGAAAAATGAAATAGTATTTACGCAAAATAAATCTGTAAGTGGAAAAATCGAACAATTTGAACTTGAATTATCCGAAACTAGAACTGCCAAATGTGATGGGAATGTCAAGAATTGGATAAACTTTCGGGGACAATTCAAGAAAATTCACAAAGATCAGAAAATCATGCAAGAGGATAAACTTCAGTATCTACTTCAAGCCACCCTGAAAGAAAAGTCATGCAACCTATAACAGGAAAACAAGAAAAAGTTTTTGATAATGAGGATTCTGACGGAGATTTTGACACAGAAACTGATGAGAAACGAAGGCAAGCTATCTTCAATGATGATTATTACAAAAATGGCCCTAAAGAAGACATAAAACCATCTATTGATATAATTCATGAGGATGCTGCTGAACTACAACCTGAAAATTATGATAATTGGACAGGTGACACAAAAGTTGAAGAAAACGATGCCCCTCATTGTGAAGATCATGATTTCAATATGAATGCAGAATATGGATCATATTGTGCCATTTAGTTATTCGAACCACTGTCGGTAAGTGTGGTAGCATCCATTCCGCCAGATTTGCAGAAGAAACTTTTTGATTTGATCCTTGAGGAGGAAATTGAGATGTATTGAATATTGTGTTTGAAACGCGCTTTAAATCATAATGAGTTGGCTGTGCTGCCCTTCAAAATATCTTATGTCAACCGCATGCAGTTGTAGGTACAGTTGTATTTGAGAGAAAAATAAAGTTTCCACAATAGAACCCAACCTTTTCTACGAGAAATTTGACTGAAGCAACGTGGATGTCGTAAAACAATTCGCTGATGCTAGAGCGACACTCAATCGGAGAGAAGGATAATAATTTCTAAAAAATTTAGTTATTCGAACTCAAGGGCGTAGCCAGGAATTAATTTCGCAGAGAAACTTTTTGATTTGATCCTTGAGGAGGAAATTGAGATGTATTGAATATGT
>JACDNR010000932.1:0-24796 GCA_013421045.1 Propylea japonica | reverse complement strand
TTATAGATCTATGGTTCTACCCAACAAGAAACATTGTGTCTCCAATACAGACACAATATCGAAATTTTAGACTTTCCTATCCAAAATCATTATGTCCCCATATGATTCACCCTTGATTCATAATAATCAGAAATTATAGTTCCAGACCATCGAAATCTGCGCTATTTTTTTGTCCGATGATCCTTCCGATCCTTGGACATCTGCCCTGCTCCGTTTCATCCCTGAAGGATAACTCGACAATTTATTCAGCTGGCGTATCGTGTCCGTGAAGAGCAAAAGTTGGAGGGTTCATATTAACAACGTCCCAGTCGATTGCGTAAAAAATACATGATAGAAAATAGGATAACTAATGAGTGTGCTCGAAGTCTCGACTGATGACCTGTGGGAAGAGCATTAATATTGGATCCCATTCCAGAAATATTAGATTTGTCAATCACGAGAGTGTCGAGCGAATCAATTATTTCAAAAATCAAAGGCTGAATATTTCGAATATCCAAATCATTAGACTGAAATTTCCCCCCCGAAAATCAGAAATGGAATAATTCATGGGCACGATCACTGCGTGGAAATGGTTACATAGCAATTATCAGAATATTCCCGCTCTGCAATTTCCTTTATGGTAGAATTATAATGTTGCTTTCATCTGCCTACTTCGAGAATGTAAGAAACTGAATTCAAAACTTCGAGCTCATTAACAAGTATCAGAGCACATTTCAATTTTCAAGAATGCTTTCAACCATTTATAATTTACTTCATTGTAGTTTTTCCTCCCTTTGTTAAGTAGGGATATTTATGGGAATATTAACTGAAAAATTCGAATGAATCTAAGTGAATATTTGTCTACCGAGTGAAAAATAGTTTGAACTGTTTCATGAGAGTTGGTGGGTTAATTAACAACGTATCGGTCCATTGCAGGAAAAATACGTGGTAGGGAATAGGATCACTAATGAGTGTCCTTGAAGTCTCGACTCATGACCTGTGGGAAGATTAATATTGGATCCTATTCCAAAAATATTAGATTTGTCAATCGCGAGAGGTCGATCCACAAATTTTCGTGACGTGACGGCAACGTTGCTGTCAATGCTACACTCCCTTCAGTGTAATCCGTTATGAATTTTTCACCGTGTCAGTGTTTTATGGCCTTCGCTGGGTCCGCTCTATAGGATTTTTCTGTTTCGATCTGGTATCAAAAGTGAATATTATTGTCTTGCGAAATCAATTGATGGTCTGAAGATCTTGCTTTTGGAAGAAAAAGAAGAAACTGGGTACATTCCATCTAACATTTGTCAAAATTGATATATTCTCATGACAGCCGTGAACCGCGATCGCCGGAATATCACTGCATCGGGGTGTCAATCTTGGGTTCACTCGTTCGACGAACTTATACGTTCGTGAAAATTTGAGCGTAGATATTTCGAAATTGTAATAATTACATCCGATATTCTCGAGCATAATGTCAAATACTCGTTCCGACGAAAGTGTACGTTCATTTTGAACGGTTATAATTATTTCAATTTCCTAAAATTTACGCTCAAAATATCACGAACGTATACGTTCGTCGAACGAGTGATCCCGAGAATTGACACCCCTGGCATGTTTGAATACGCGCCTGTGCTTTAAATAGATACTTGTATTTTCCGATATATTTTTCATTGAATGTCACTCTACGGTACGTCACGTCACTGAAATGTGTATATCGATCTTAATTTAATAATTCAAAAAATCAGAGATGCGCTTCCAGAGTGAATATTTCCGAAATCTAAATCATTAGACTATCTACAGGATAACTCGACAATTTATTCAGCTGGCGTATCGTGTCCGTGTGAAGAGCAAAAGTTGGAGGGTTCATATTAACAACGTCCCAGTCGATGCGTAAAAATACATGATAGAAAATAGGATAACTAATGAGTGTGCTCGAAGTCTCGACTGACCTGTGGGAAGAGCATTAATATTGGATCCCATTCCAGAAATATTAGATTTGTCAATCGCGAGAGTGTCGAGCGAATTCAATTATTTCAAAAATCAAGGGTGCACAGACTGAATACTTCGAATATCCAAATCATTAAACTGAAATTTCCCCCTCGAAAATCAGAAATGGAATAATTTTATGGGCACGATCACTGCGTGGAAATGGTAACATAGCAATTATCAGAATATTCCCTGCTCTGCAATTTCCTTTTGAGTAGAATTATAATGTTGCTGTTCATCTGCCTACTTCGAGAATGTAGGAAACTGAATTCAAAACTTCGAAACTCATTAACACAGTTATCAACAGTATGACGTTGTCATATTAACAACGTCCTCAGCCAGGGAAACTCTGAAATCTCTATCTGATGTTAGAGTGATTCTCTTTTGGTAGAAGAAATGCAGGAAAGCTCTGCGTTGGGCTGGGCTCTGATAACTTTTTGAAAGTGATCTGGTGGCCGGCTCATGCGGATATACCTGGTAACGTCAAGGCAGATGAACTGGCTAGGCGGGGAGCCGGATTAGCATTTGTTGGTCCGGAGCCTTCGCTGCCAATCTGTCGCACATCGGTCAGAAGTTCTTCAGGAACTGGCTGAACAGGGAATTTTCCTCGGAATGGAGCGCAGGGGTGGGCCTGAGGTGGTCGAGGATTCTCATTGAGAGACCGTCCTCGCGATCTGAGGTCAATAGCTTCTGCTGCTGGAGAGGAACAACTCAGTCTGGTGACTGGTGCATTGACTGGTCACCTGTTAACAAGCATTTGAAGAGAATGGGATTGACGAGCTGCTCCCTATGCCGGTGGTGCAGGAGTACTGATGAAACGGGTTGAGCATATTTTGTTCAACTGTGGAACCCTACTGAGTTAAGGTCAACACATCTAGGAAATCCAATACCTTCTATTCCTATGGTGAGAGGGACCACTCCTGGCAGGCTCGCGATATTTCTGTCTTCGTGTCTGAGAGCTGAGTCTCTATAGAACGATGCGGTGAACAATGGGCCACTAGGCCTCATTCGGCTGGTAAGGCACCGCACGAGAAGAAGAAGAAGAAGAAGAAGAACACGTCCTGATCCATTGCATAAAAATGCATGGCAAAAAATAGGATAACTAATGAGTGTGCGAAGTCTTGACTATGGCCTGTGGGGAAGAAAGAAATAAATATTGAATCCTATTCCAGGAATATTAGATTTGTCAATCGCGAGAGAGTCGAGCGAATTCAATTATTTCAAAAATCAAAGGAGCACAGACTGAATATTTCAAATATCCTAATCATTAGACTTCACTGCTTGTGAAATGGTAACAGATCAAATATCGGATATTCCCTGCTCTGCAATTTCCTTTATGGTAGGATCATAATGTTGCTTTCATCTGCCTACGTCGAGAATGTAGGAAACTGAATTCAAAACTTCGAGCTTATTACAAGTATCAGAGTATATTTCAATTTTTGAGAGTGCGTTCAAACATTTATAATTCATCTGATTGTAGTTTTTCCCCCTTTGTTATAATATGTATCTATATAAGTGAAAACAGTAGTGGTTAGTGTAGAAGAGTGGAAATACAAAACGGCAAAGTATCAATATCTTGAATCAGGATAAATTTTTCATTATTGTTCGCACTACAAAAAACTATTTTTGCTATTTCTAACATATAAGTAGTTTTCTCATTATCTACGGTATACAATAGCACACATTTTATTATAAACAGATTATATCAGTATTGAGTATTCAGTTAACTTACATCCTCTCATTCCAATTTTATGTAAGCAGATCATCATGATTCAAAAATTCATTCGAGCTCATCACACCTGCCACGATGAAAGTCAAATTCCAAAAAATTTTTAGATAATATCCAAAATTAATTTCATCTTGGACAACAGAAAAATATCGAAACTCAAAAAGTATTTATGACTTGTTAATGTAATGAAATAAACACAATGATCTCAAACAGAAACATGAATATCATAAATCTACTCTTGAGAATTGCCGGGTAAGTTTTTCAATTCCAGAATATCCCACACTTCTCTCAGTAATATCTGAAAAACAATGAAGAATGTTGAATATACCACAATAGATCCCTACTGAACATTTCACAATATTTTCCTATAAAATAAGAATTCAAACAATAACAAAACCCATAACCATACACACAGTTGTCGTATCTCACAAACTGAAAATGCATTTAAAATACAATCTTTTATCCCTCTTTTCGAAAAAAAATCAGCTATTCTCGCACTAAGGATTTCAGAGTATAACATAATGCAACTTAATACAGAGAACCGATTCTGTTGGCTGAAAACTTTTAGTTTCCTGATTTGTTCCACTATTCCACAAGCGGCGACTCAACTCTGATAATAATGCGAAAAACTTTGTTGTTGTTCTTTTCGAATGCCGTCTTTGATGTTTTGATTGCAGGAATTAAAGGCATATTTTTGAAAAGAGGTTGATAGAAAAAATATCACTTCTTTTCAAAATACATGATGTCGAAAGCTTATCGTTAGCTCAAGGTGAATAACCAAAAATCCGAATGATCCAGAATAGGTATTTCCAATGATTAAAAATCATTGAGAGATGATGCACTTCCAGAAGATCATAGCGATTATTCTGTTTCGTCGTCCGGTTGTCGAGAAAAAAAATTTTTGAAATCACCGAAAAAAGCTATCGAATTCAAACGATCAGAATTGGCGGTTGAGTGTGACGTACGCGTTACTGTAGTGTGTATCGCCATCCCTACTAACTGTGCTTGCTCGTACGTCATTATGATATAGGCTGACCAGATCAATCGTTGTTCAATGACGGACAACCAAAAAAAAAAGTATCGTTAGTATTGATGACGTTTTTTCTTGATTCACCAAGATTACACGGTTTTTTTCGACGATCTCAACATGAATTGTGTATAAATTCTTTGTTTGAAATAAGTAGTGCTTCTGAATACTTTGTATAAATCAGTAGTGCTTCTGAGTACTTTGTGTACAGTTACCATGAGGATTGCACATTAAAAAAAGCAGAAATTGAGCATTAAATTGGGTCATTAATGATCAATTTCGTACACACAATCACCTTTCATTTTGAAATCGGCGGGGAAAAAGACATTCCTCTGATTTAACAGTTAAATTCAAGATTTTGAGTTTTGACGGACACTTTGACGGACGCTATCAATGACGGACTCCTCGTACGATTGACGGACTGTCCGTCGCTATGACGGACGTCTGGTCACCCTATTATGATACCATGTTTGAACTTACGAGTAGATATATAGAAAGCGCATTTTTCATATTCAATTGAGATTTGTTCACTCGAAAGTTATTATCGAGGTTTATACTCGTATTTTTCACTACTTTTAAATTATTGTTTGAATCGGGGGATCAGAATAGGTTAGAAATAAGACACTATATCATTTCTTGAGCGACGTTTCGAAAAACTAATATTGCTTTTTCAAGCTCTATAATAAAACACACAAAAATTTAATGATATAATAAAACACTATAAATAGGTACATATAAATTCTCAAATTCTCCCACTTTGAAAGCAGCTAATTTCCTGACAATTATCACATAAAACGTTATAAAATTTAAGAATATCGTGTCCAGTTTCGAAATAGTGTGATGCCAATGCGGTTCATTTAATTTGTTATAATTTTGAATCTTGCAGTCGGACTTATGCTGTGCTACTAGCTGTTTTGTCTGTTTCACGTATGATTTTTCACAAGAACACGATATCTTATTCATTCGATCGATCACTGGATGGTATTGCATCTTTTAATTTCGTGAAGAGATAGCTATTGGTTTTTACATTATAGTATGCTAGTTCCATTGATCTTTGTAAGCTCGCTAATTTTTTGTGAGAGTGCTGTATGAACGGAAACCTGAAATAAACTCGTAGGTACTACACTCCGAAGATGTTATCGAAATGTTTGTGCATCTTTGCTCTGTGAAGAACTGTGACTACTTTTAAATCTTCACATAAAAAACATATATGTAGGATTTTTATAATTCACGTTGTCTAAGTACGAGTCCACAACGGCGCACCGACCCTAGCCCATCGCACCGCGATGTCATCAAATGACGTATTAGTTCGTAACAAATTCAAATGTCGTCTTCGCGTGCGATGGGCTAGGGTCGGTGCGCCGTTGTGGACTCGTACTAAGTGGTATGATTGGGAGCGTTGAAGGTTGGTTCACAGTAAAAACACTGTATTTACTATGTACAGTTTATTTACACAACTCGAAATGGTATGGTCGCTTACACATTTACAGTGTATCACAAGCTACTGAACTTCGAAGATACTCTTTCTATAGTCTTTTTCTGCTTAACTCTCTCGTCTACCGACTCGAAGCTACCCTAAGCTCCAACTCTGAATCTCGACGCTACCTCAAGCTCTTCCCGTTTACACTCTAACTCTCGACGCTAACCCACTCTGACTCTAATTCTCGACGCTACCTCAAGCTCACCCGTCTTCACACTGACTTCTTCACGACGTTCCTGTACCCCGTCGATTCTACCCCTTCCCTTTTTTTTTTTTTTTTTTTGGACTGGAGGAGAAATGCACACCCGAATATAAAGAACATTACAGGTAGTGTGAGGCTCAGGCAAAAAGCCTACTACTCACTAAAAAACCTCCAGTGATTATGCCTGAGTGATGGAACGGCAGGCAGCACCGTGGGATTCACCGAGTCGGCGGTGCCAAGGCTAACCAACCCCGACCCGGGGAAGAGCACCTCGCACTGTTGTGCGGCGGTTGAAGGTCTTATAGCAAATCATGCCTCCAATAAGAGCTCTAGACGACATCACCTTCAGATCGTTCACACGTATAAGTCCCAAGTCCCTCAGATCACGGGCAGACTTTTCGGACCACAAACCTCGCCAAGTCAGCGTGCAAGATGTAAACTGCACTGAGGAGGCACCAGTGAGCTGTTTAATGTGCACCTCATGGGGCCTATATTTTGACACTTTGTTCTCGTGCGCGGCGTCGGGGTCAAATTGATCGTTGATGATCTGCGCATCAACAACGATGGCCTTCTGGTGTTGAACAGCCACAATGTCCGGTTTCCTAATCCCAACCGCAGTACGAAGAACGGGTTCCTCCCAAACCGTGAAACCTTTGGTACGCATTTTATTGGCCAGATATTTCGACGCCGCGTTATGACGTTCAATGCGGGCATCGTGCGTACGGTGGCATTGCTGAAGATGTGATTCAGCGTTTCGGGTACTCTGCAACCCGCTCGGCACAACCGATCATAATCTCGCCCCCTGGCCACCCTAGATCGAGTAGGGAGCGCGTTAATACGCAGCTTAACGCTGTTCACAAAATCGCTGCCACCAGAAACTTGGTCCCGTCCGATATCCAGCGATGCTGCTGTGGAATCTTAGAAGAACCCCTCAGTGCCATACCATCTACAGAGCCAAAAAGAAGATCTGCCCAGCGTCGTTGGATCTTAGCCGGTGTGTCCAAAATTGTCCCCCTGTCGTTAAGCCTGCGAGCGCAGTCGGCGATTTCTTTCTGAAGGAAGGGCCCCGCTACCGAACGTCTAGGGGCAATCTCTGAAGGAGTCTCATCCGCAGCTGTGGTATTACCCAACGGAGCGAGGGCAACCCCAAACCTCCGTCGCGCACTCCCGTATGGAAGTACGCATTTGGGCAGTCGGCGGGGAGAGAGAGCCATTTTCTGCAGGAGGATCTTATCTCCTTGTCCAGCCGGTTCAGATAGCTAAGGGTAAACCAACCCAGTGCCAGTTGATGGAGGAGACTAGGGATGACAACAACACGTAGGGCAAAAAGTCGTTGCTGGGGTTTCAGGGGTGCCCTGGTCAAGATATTGAGAGACCCTGCGAGTGACGACATCATCTCGGGCTTACATCTTCCCTCAGGGTTAAATGTCACACCCAGATACCTCCAGGAAGACGACCTGCTGAGAGAAGGTAAGGCGACCCCTGCGCAGAAAAATTTCTGCTTCTCGTCGATGACGATTTTCTTTAGATGTGGCACCGTCTTCCAGGATATTGTCTGGCTCTTAGCAACGTTTATGACCAGTCCACATGAGGCCAGATACCGAACAACCCTATCTATAAGGCTCTGAAGTCCAATAGCCGAGGAAGCCATTAGGACAATATCATCGGCGTAAAGAGAAGCCGCTATCTTAACACCGCCCAACTCCGCACCAATCTCATCAGGCAGGGAGCGTAACAAAAAGTCCATTATGAGGTTGAAAATAATGGGGGATAGCGGATCTCCCTGCTTTACCCCACAGGAAGGTGTGATGGAGTCAGATTGCCACTCACTCGACGTCAACTTAGTGAAGCCATGCTTGTACGTAGCCATAATGTAGTTAGCAAGGAACGATGGAACTCCCTTAGCCGAAAGAACTTTCTCGATACATGCATGGCTCACGCTATCGAAAGCCTTCGATACATCAATGATCGCCACAAAAACCGAGCGCAATTTCTTTCGATGGTGGCGCAGGACGAGGTCAAGAAGGTAGGTATTACTGCACAACCATCCATGCGTCTAAAGGCTCTTTGCCGGTTGTCCAGCTCGATTTCGCGATCAAAACGTGTGCCAGAATTTTATGGAGGGATCGAATAATGACGGAGGAGATGGTGATCGGCCGAAAGTCCCCTGGTTCTCGAGGATCTTCCTTCTTGGGAATGAAAACAGTTCTAGACTCGAGCAGTCTGTCAGGGGGCCGATCACAAAGCAGGATGACATTCAAGAGTCGGACCAGTATGTTCGGGTCCATCTTCTTAATGTCAGCGGCAGCCACACCGTCGGGCCCAGGAGCAGAGGAGCGCTCGATGTAATTAGCCTGCAGCTCCTCCACAGATATAGGGTTAGCCAACGCACCTACAAGGTTGGAAGAAGGTGGAAGGTCAGGAGAGTTGTTGTCCTGATGCGAGAAAACACGATTCCAGAAGGGTACCATGGTATCCTTCGGAAGTGGCGCAGCATTAATGATGTTGCCGAGTACCGAATGAACCGCTCTCACACCGAATTCATAGCCCACATTCTCTGGACGCGTCGGTACTCGCGCCTGCGCTCTTTGCGTTTGGGCAACACCCTACCCTGCGCCGGGCGCCGAACCGAAGGAACCTTAGGGGGGGGGATGGGGAAACGTCTATCAAGGTAATCCACCAGCATGACTCGCAGATCAAACGCGCTAGACGTACGGAGACGAGAGCAGTTGTCCAAAAGGTGCTGGTCTTTCGGGTCAAAGGTGTTAGGCTGATCGAGACCCTCGATGAATCTGATAATATTCAGACGGAATTCATCATCGCCTTCATCAGCACCTGCAGCCGAAGATTGGGGGAGGGAATCAGGTGTCGAGAGTTGCTGAAGGAATTGCTGAACCAGGTTCTTATAGGCCGCCGACTTTCTATGGCTCTTAACAGAATCGAGGGATCTGTTGTTGAAGATCCGATGCAAGGCCTGGTTCAGAAAGCGCTCTCCTGAAATTATTAGCTCGGCCTCGTGCCGTGCCATAACCGCCGATTCCTCCGCAGTCCATCGACGCCTCACATCGACGTTAGCTGCTAACTCTCGAGCATCGCTCCAATCCGGTGTGCTCTACGATGGTGGACGCCTCGACGGTCTTAGTTGTAAATACCGGTCGCAACCTGGGAATAGGCACTCAATCGACTCGTACCGGGGTTACCCAGTCCAGGAACCGCCGCATCGGTTCCATCCGTTGGTTGAGGCAGACCAGTGGGTCCACCTCGAGGGTTCCGAGGCCTTCTATTATTATTCATACCAACAGATTAACAACGACTGGGGGGCTGGTAACCCCCAATCTGGCGCCAGAGCCCCGTTAGCCAGCCACACGAATGTGCTGTTACCGACTCTCACCACGAGGAGGTGGGTTGGACTTAAGAGAGAAACCGAGGGCGTACTACTACCCTTAAATCCCTACCAAATCGGTTCTCATTGGTCCACTCTCGGAACGACTTAAGCTAGGTGGAAGGAACTTGTACCAATAAGAATTGCCACAAGAAATAACGTCTTTCTTGCCACACACGGGTGAATCTAAGAGTTATCACATCTGGTTAAAATGCACTTCACCAGAACCGATAACTCTTGCAAAAATGTCAACCCAATGTAGGAGTTCGAATTTCCCTACAACATCTTCTCGAAACCCCTATATCGCATTTCACGTTTGGTACAAGTTTTTTAACTGCGTCTTCGTGGCGCCGGTCCTTATCTGGACCACCCTATTGCTACATACACAGCCAGCAAAGCTTTCCCTACATTTCGAGATTTATTACTTAAACTAGTCTATTTACACAAAGTGAAAAAATCAATTTCTTCACGCAGAAATCGAATTCCTACATATCATTTATAGCGAAATGCCAAAACTACTAGGTTCATTACTCCATTGAGGTTGAAGAGTGTCTATACTCCGTTCACGAAAGGTTAGCAGTCGGTTTGCCATGGAAATTTGGCATATTTCACTGTGTATATAAGAATTTCAGGTTATGTTCTTCATATTCTTGTCAGATTGATACGCAATGTTGTCAATATTGCATAGAGTTCTCTGATAACTCGCAAGCTGGTCGGACAAGGCCGGGTACATTCGGCCACGTTGACTTTATTTTACTTTATGAAACGAAATACTGCCAACTTCAGATAAATAAAGAAACGCCCACTATGCCCTCAACCTTTCGTGAACGGACTATACCATATAGTTGCGATGTTGAATCTTTCAACCCAGACAGCACAATGTCATCTCAGAACTACCCTTAGAACGTACATCCAAGGACAATCTTGACATTCCAAAAACGTTTCTAAAAATCCTAAAGACGTCCAATGCTATCAATCAAGACATCTTCATGAAGTATTCTTCTTGTAGGACGTTTTTAAGACATCATCTGGATGTCAAACTTATGACCTTATATGAACCTGAAAAGTATTTTTTTTTGGAATATAAAGGCTTTTGAATTCTGTCGTGTTTCCATATTAAGGGCGAAAAAAAACTGTTATCGCAAAACCACTGTAAGGGTTCTGGGCCAGTATGTTGAGATTGTACTTCCTTTGTGGCGGGTACTTATACATACTTATATACTATACAATTTGATAGTGAATTTCTCAATAATTTATAACCTATCACTCGCTCAAGTGACCTTAACTCAAGTTACATATTTGGTGATAGTCTGCGCTGTTTTGGAGTCATCCATAGACATACTTGGAGCAGTCATTAGGTCTGCCATCGCGTACTACTGAAATTGTTAATTTCATCTAAAATTTAAGAATAAAAAAAAAGTTTCAGTAGCCGCAATCTTGCTTAAATAACCGACAAGAAAATTATTTCAACCTGCTCATTAGACATCTTAAGCTCAACAATCGATAGTGAAAGTAATTCGAGCGAAACAAAAGCAGCTATTTCTTTAAAAACAGGCATTCATAAAGGACCCCGCATATTTCTTATTTGAATTGGCTCCCGGGGATTTGGCTGAAAATTTGATATGATGTTCTACTAATCCTTCTGAACAAATGTCTCCACAGTCACGAAGCTGAAAAACATACTACTTCTAGGAGTTTTTAGCAATTTTTTGTATCCATTATGGCTTACGTATTACCGTTCACACAAGAAATATTTGAAAATATTTCGAATTGACAGAATCTGCTTTCAATAATCACGAAATATTTTCAAACATTTCTGTGTGAACGGTAATACGTAAGCCATAATGGATATAAAAATTGCTAAAACTCCTAGAAGTATGCCTTTTTCAGCTTCGTGACTCTGGAAACATTTGATCAGACGGATTAGTGGAACATCATATGAAATTTTCAGCCAATCCAACGGGAGCCAATTCCCATAAGAATGTGCGGGGTCCTCTATGAAAATCATGATTAGATATAATATCTAATCATGATTTTCATAGAGGACCCCGCACATATTATGTTCTTCTTTCGAAACTAATCGTGAGTTTTTTTTTCTGACATAAATAATAACTGACGTTGAAATTCGTGAAATGGTCGATTACATTGAGATACTTTACAAGCGGCTACTGAATGGAATTAATTAGCTTGTCGGATTGTGATGATTGCACATCAAACTGTCTACTCGCTGAGTAGCCAGGAATCTAGCGATCCACGTGAGGTTTTGTTTGTATCGTTGTCAGGGATCTAAGTCGAATAGGTTTCAAAATAAACCAGGAATCATCTAGTAGATGAAAACTCACAGATTGTTTAGTAGCAACTGTGAGTAAACACGGCTTGTTTACATGCGAACAAGCCAAAACGCCCCGATTAACGTGTTAAGTAGCCCAGTTTTCAACTTTAGTAGCAGCTTCTTTAAAATCAGATTGTTGGTTGTGAACACGATTAAACTGAGCGAATTCACAATCAGCTACTAAATTCGCTCAATAGCAGCTTGTAAAGTATCTCAATGTAATCGACCCATTAGGGTTCCAGAGATAACGTTTTGTTTCTGTTCATAGTCAGAGATGAGCGCCTAATCGAAGTAAGATTCCTAAACTTCCTCTTTCTCTATTCAGATCAGCCTCGAAAGAGCGAAATAGCTTCTGATAAGCTCCGAAGTGTGTGTTTAATCTTGGTTGATTTTATCGAATATTATCATTCTCAGCTTCCATTGCCTAACTGACATTGTTCAGATATTTTCACCTAGTTGGTGGTAAATAATCTAATGATTCAATCATCCTTTTTAGGCACCACCCCCCGATCCTTGTGATTGCGATGACCCTATCCCATCAACATGGAGAAGTGTTGCTACAAGATGAAGCAAGTATGGAACCACAACATCATCTTCATATTCGAAGGCATCGCAATGCCCCGAATAATGTGGTGGACTTTCTAGTTAGCAAATGGGCCAATCGTCGTCCAAAGAATGTAATGTATGTACGCCAATGCTGTCAGATAGTGGTGAACAATTCTACAAGAGCTCTGACTGCGAATTGACCGATGACTATGAGGACAGGTACTCCAGGGCTTGGGAAGTGGATGACGAATGTAAGGTAGCGCAGGAACAGGCTCAAGCGTTCCTTGACGCTGAGAGGGAAGAAGCATATGGTGAAAGTGGCAGTAGCGGTGATAGTGGGCACATTGTGGTTATTGAAATATTTGATCATTTTCTTGAATATCCTGAATATGTAACTGAGAAGTAAGAGTAAAATATTGGTCTTATCGTTCTGTATTTCCTCATATTCAAGAATACATACTCGTCATTTCAGTTAGGTATTCACAAGCAAACATTTCAAAATCTCCATACATTGGGAACACTTTTCTGAGGCAATAACACATGGTACACATGAAAAAATCTATTGTATAGAAGAACTTCTGAATTTGTAGATTTGATCAAGACAAAAATTTTATTTGATCTTGTAGAGTATAATTTGCCTGAAAGGTTTAGATTATACTCGTAATATGAGTGCTTATCACTTTTTCAATAACCTTCATATCGAAATAACAAATCACGAATTTGTTAAATTTGAAAAGTCAACTGAAACTGAAAAACACTAGAACATAACGAGAAAATATTCCACCCGCTGCATAAAAACTGACTAGAAGATAATCGTTGATGAAAAGCTTACTATTAATAGAGATACTATTATGAACTGTTCAATTATGTTCCGGGGATTGAGCTGCCGATTGAATCAGTCGAAATGTTCCGATCCTATCTGAGAGATAATAGAATCAAATTCTATTGAGGGCTCTGAAAGAATCACAATGCAATTCATATGATTGACAGTTTTCGAAGGCTTGAATTTAGTGAGAAAAAGATATCAGCAACGCAAAAAACTTCGACTCAGGGTTGCACATTAATTAACCTAGTAGCACTGACGTCAATTGTGAGCAGATGTAAATTACAAATAGTCATAGTTTCAGTTCAGTTCACTACCAAATCATAAACGAAGTGTTTAGCCATTTTCAAGAGCTTTAAAAACCTACCGTTCCAAAGAATGTGTGATTTCAGACCGTAATATAAAGATATACCAGATGACTTAATATTATCTGACATAATTCTAACGGCTCGTGATAACCAAACTGAGATAATATTTCAACCACCCGCTGGATGCCTGAGGTGAAATCTTCAGTATATTTTCAGAGGAAGAGATATATTAAACCTTTAGGCCATAAAAAAATTCTATTATAAACTCTTCAAGTTATGTTCCGAGTTTAAAAGCTGTCGATTGAACCAGTCGAAATGTTCCGATCCTATCTGTAAGATGATAAAATGACAACTTTCCAACTGGAGATGTCCTTCTCCTAGTAGCGGTGATGTCAGTTGTGAGCAGATATTAAGTACCTTTTGATTTTGGCTATAGAAATTGGTCACTACTGAACTATATTCGTCGTGTTTCATCATTTTCAATGACTTCAGATACCATTCAATCCATACGAATATGTATTCCGAAGTCAGAAATCTCAAAATCACAACCTTTATATAAAATTTGCTAGAAGGAAATAACAGAGCAATCATAATATCCAAAATTGTTCTTACGTCTAGTGATATCTGAACTCACATAGATAATATTTCATCCGCCCACTGAATGCCTGGGGTAGTATCTTTTCATAAAGAGATAATATTAAACCTAGGCCATATGAAGAGATTCTATTATGAACTATTCAAGTTATGTTCCGATGCTATCTGTGAGATAATAAAAACGCATTTTTTCTCCTGGATATGTCCATCTCTTTGTAACTATGCCGTCAATTATTGTAGGTAGATATTGAGTACAACGCAATCTTGCTTCAGTTATTGTTCATGTTTCATCATTATCTATGAATTCAGAAACCTACCAACCTATGCATGCCAAAATATGATCGAAGTCAGAAAATCCAAAATCACAACCTTCACTTGAATATGATCCGCATGGAAATAACAGATGAATCCATAATATCCGACATAATTCTACATCTAGTGATATCTGAACTCACATAGATAATATTTCATCCGCCCGCTGTATGCCTGGGGTAAGATCTTCAGTATCTTTTCAGAGGAAGAGATAATATTAAACCTAGGCCATAAGAAGAGATTCTATTATGAACTGTTCAAGTTATGTTCCGAGCCTCGAGGTGCCGATGAATCAGTCGAAATGTTCCGATCCTATCTGTGAGATAATAAAATCAAATTGTATTGGAAGCTTTGAACGAATCATTCGAATGTAGACATCTCGCTTGGAACTGGAAGAGCTTAGGGGATTTACTGAAAGCCTTCGCTTCCATAGAAAGAATGGGTGTAGGGGAACAGTTTGATTGCAAGGGATAATGTACGGGTAACACAGTCATTGGTTTATTTTTTTCTAGATGCATGTGGAACATTTTCTGATATTTTAGTTATGAGCTGTCTATCTCTTGAATCTCTGCTGTTGAATAAACAGCTTGCCAAAAACTTATCTAAATCGTCAATAATTCTTATACGAAGAATTATCAGATAAAATTCTCGTACCAGTCGATTTTTAATTTTATAGACAATTCATCCTTAGCTTTCTTGCATTTGAAATCTTTCCTCCCCTATGGCCAACATCTTCTTCGAAATAGAAATATATGGAGTGTGGCATATCGAATAAAATGCGTAGGTAATCAAATTATATTTCATTTGATGTATTACAATCCACAACTTCGATTTGAAGAAGGGTATTGGCAGTAGGGTGTGAGAGATTTCAAGTTCAGAAAAAAAGGATGAATTGCTTTTGAAATTAGGGTGCAAGAATTTTCCTTGATAATTCTTCGTGAAAGAATAATTGACGAGTTCAGGTACGTTTCTGGCAACAGGCACTGTGTTCCTTGAAAAAAGTGCGTGAAACAGCTTAAAAAACAAGAGTTTGAAAACAAATAAATCGAACAAGTATATTTCAATATATCACATTGTACCGAGGTTTCAGTTTTGGGGTGATATACATAGTTAGGCGAACGTTGTGAAAAATTGAATGAGCAAAATGAAAAATTGTGTAATCATTTAAAATATAAATTCAATTTTTTTGCTCAATGTAAATTTTCACTGCTGGCGGCTTCAGTATGCAACCGGCGCATTCGCTATTTCGTTTCTACCATTTATTTCGAATTAAGAAAAATGTTTGCATACCATCATTGCCCAGCTGACACAAATCAGACAAGAGCCACCCCTCAGGTTTAAAATGAACCGTTTCGCCCCACTACATTACCTACCTTAGACTCGTCAATCTTTCAAGTCAGAGCTGCGATAAAGTGTTATGGTATATCTCATCCAGTTTATTACTGCCCAACGTCGTCTCCCAGAAAAAGCACTGAACCGAATCTGAAACACTCCCACTTATCTTTTATTGTGTCAGGTTTCTTGTACGTGAGCCCTCGGCAAACAACTGGTTGTTAGCAACAACAACATATAAGTCTCTATATGATCAAATTTGCGAAAAAAAATACATTCCTGAGCAAAATTCATGTTCAGTATGGAACGCACAAATCTGGCCAATCAATCATACATTAGGTATGAAAGTTTAGAGTTTTCACGGAGGGCCATACAGAATCATTTCCAACCCCAGATTCCACATCAGTGGGACCAGCCGAGCTGATGAGAATTTTGTCTCGTTGTTCACCCTAGAAGAAGAGTATAAAACAGCTCAAGAAGGGCGTAACTTAACTCAAGAGTATAGTTTTATCTAACGCTCAAATTGAAAAAAAAATAAGGAGTATTATAAAAAATAGGTAAAGATCTTAAATAATGATTCAATGAGCTTCTGCTTAACTTCTACAACGTACCTTCATTTTTACTGCAAGCGACTTTCTTATGTAACGGCGCATTCGCCATTCGCCAAATGTTGACATCATTTTATAACAAAACTCACACAGCTGGACAAAGGCATCCCTCATGTTTAAAATGAACCGTCTTAACTCCCCATCTCTTCACCTACCTTCACCTACCTCAGACTCGTCAATGTTTCAAGTCAGAGCTGCGATATTGTTATGACATATATCATCCAGTTTATAACTGCCTATCGTGGTCTCCCAGAAAAGGAACTTAGCCGATTCTGAAACGCTTCTGATATTCGACCATTCATCTTTTTATTGCGTCAGGTTTTGTACATGAATCACTAGCTGTAGACAACACGTATGAGTCTCCTAGGAAAATGATAAACTTTGAGCAGGAGGTGGTTACATTCCTAAGCGAAATTTTCTCTAGTATGGTACGCACAAAAAACCTCATTGGTCGCAATGCAAAAATGTAGTTACCAATACTCATACCTTCAGTATAAGTTAGAATTTTCAGAGAGGGCCACACAGAATTACTTTCAACCCAACATGTTACTTCAGTGAGACTAACCAAGCCGTTGAAAAAACTATGACTGGCTGTTACTCTTAGGAAAAACTCGTGAAACAGCTTGATAAGAGCAAAAGCTTGAATGGAACAGACCATAAAATTCAACGAGTTAACCGAATAGTATAGGTTAATAATCAACCGGTCGAATTGACGAATTGGTCTAACAAATTTATTTCGAAATTCAGGCATTTTCTTGGAGACTTAATTTTTTCATAATCAGGAAAACACTTAATAAACTTAAAAATGAAAAGTTATGTCACCATCCTAAATAATTTTCTGCTTAAAGTAGGCAACGTAAATTTTTACTGCATGTGCCGATCTTCAACGTGTAACCGGCGCATTCGCCATTTCGTTTCGGTTATTTCTTTCGCATTCGGAAAAGTTTTAGCATACCGCCATAGCATAACTGAGATCCCTCAGGTTTAAATGAACCGTTTCACCCCCAATCCTACCTACCTTAGACTCGTCAATCTTTCAAGTTAGAGCTGCGATAAAGTGTTATGGCATATCTCATCCAGTTTATTACCGCCCATCGTCGTCTTCCAGAAAAAGCACTAAGCCGACTCTGAAACGCTCCCGATGTTCGCCCACTCATCTTTTATTGCGTCATGTTTCTTGTACGTGAGCCCTCGGCAAACCGCTGGCTGTAGACAACAACAACATATAAGTACCTCTCTCGATTGTCGATAAAGTATGACAATGGATGCTTGAACCGGAAATACAGCCATAATTCTGAGTGGTCTTCATCGATCCGGTCCCGGCTTTTATTTTGTCAGATGATTATTTATCTGAGGGTGACAATTGAGGATAACGGGACTTTTTTCGACCGGCTAGAGATGATGGGAAGTTGGAATTTCAAGCGATTTGTCATCCAGTTGGTGGTATGCTGGGTGCTCTTTTGTTAACCTCGATTTATTGAAGTGAAAATATTTTAAACGCTTTTTTATTCGCGAAACTCTGCATTAACGACTGTGAAAACATACTTGTTCGACTAGTTTCGATTAGTAACTATTTCTCAAGATTGTCTAAAGCCAAATATATAGAAGCAAACGACAAAGAGAGAATGAAGAAAATGTGACTGAATATGGCTGAGAGTTCGAAAAATTTTTTCAGCGCAATATATGATTTTATTTTTTAACGAAACTCTGCATTGTAATACCACCAGATATCAAAGGAGTTTCGAAATGACTTGTTGAAAACTCCAAATAAATGAAGTGCCATAGACTGGAAATTACAGAAATAATTAGATTTAGATACTATCCTCACCTTGAATTATGTATTAAGCATTGGCATACCATTTTCACATTGAATTTATCCGGACAGAGACCTGCCATGATGTCATTGGTGAGAATTGAAATTAATTTTAAGTGTAAAAAATGTGTTTTGATTCCTACTCATAACCTACCAAAACGAAAGAAGAATCGTGTACGCTGTCGAAATATTTTCGAAAAAACCAATTTTTTCTTCAAATTCCATACGGGGTTCTCAGAAAAAATGTGTCAGAGACTCATATTCTAGAGAAACTTTTAATCTGGGAATTAAGATTCCAAATGCATGGTACTTTTATTTTGGAACATCCTCCATATATCCTGAAAAAAGTTGAATAATACCTCTTTTGACAATACTTAACAAAATGAATAATATCTTCAAAATCACTCAGATTTTGCTTCTTATTCTATTTCGAATTTTCTCCATTCATTTATGGCATACTGTATATCTCAAAATGAAAATTTCATTTTACTTCTCGATTACGTGCTCGCAACTAGACAAAATTTTGCGGCACAGCAGAAAACATTTCTTCGTCTTGATAAAGACAACTTTTGTAGTTCCAGAAGTCTTTACAAAGATTTAACGGTCGTGCAATCACCACCTGATTAGGAAACTATCTGCATATCGACATTCCTCAGCTCGTTTGGAACTGCATTAACTGGCAAAAGCAAATAAAAATCCCGATTGTAACAATTATGCTCTTACTGTTTTTATTCCTGGGCTTCGCTGAAGCCTGGGGAGAAACAGTTGTGTTTTGTTAGCTCTGTTACTGTGTCCTTATGCCACGTTTGGAACAGAACTGTTTATTTTGAGCCAGCAGTCAAAAGTAGTGTAGCTACCTGCTAAAAGACTTTTAGATTTTTAGTCTGAGGCCTTCAACCAATGATTGCTGCGGATTGATGTAGATACAGCAACAATAAAATAGAAAAATATTTTCCTCACTTAAAAAATATATTATTTTAATTATTTCATACGGTGGACTCCACCTGTCATAAAAAATGTTGATGTGGGGAATCAAATCAGTTTTGGACCATTCATTGAAGGTGCTACATGTATTTGTCGACGGGGTCTCTGGTCCGTATTGTTCAGTACACTGTCTTAAGAGCCATCAGGTGGAAAACAAAGTTTAAGCATTGGTAGTTGATGTATTTGTTAATCCATACTAATATTATAAATGCGAAAGTAACTCTGTCTGTCTGTCTGTCTGTCTGTCTGTCTGTCTGTTACTCTTTCACGCCTAACGGCTGAACGGATTCTGATGAAATTTGGTATGGTGATAGATGATAACCTAGAAATGGTCATAGGCTATAAATAATCACGCCATCGTTCTTAGGGGATAGGTAGTAGGCAGATAACTAAATTGAGTTAGTGATTTTTAGTCGTTTTTGTTGGGACTTTTGCTCTTTCACGTCTAAACGGCTGAACAGATTTTGATGAAATTTAGTAAGGTAATAGATGGTTACCTAAAACCAGATATAAGATCAAAATGATCACGTCATCGTACTTAGGGCGTAGAGTAGGCAGAAAACTGAATTGAGTTAGTGATTTTTTTATGGTTTTTTGCTGGGAGTTTTGCTCTATCATGCCTAAACGGCTGAACGGATTTTGATGAAATTTGGTATGGTGATAGATGATAACCAAGAAATGGTCATAGGCATAAATTATCACGCCATCGTTCTTAGAGGGTAGGCAGTAGGCGGATAACTAAATTGAGTTAGTGATTTTTAGTCGTTTTTGTTGGGACTTTTGCTCTTTCACGTCTAAACGGCTGAACAGATTTTGATGAAATTTAGTAATGGTAATAGATGGTTACCTAAAAACGGATATAAGATCAAAATGATCACGTCGTCGTACTTAGGGGGTAGGAAGTAGGCAGAAAACTGAATTGAGTTAGTGATTTTTTTTATGGTTTTTGCTGGGAGTATTGCTCTCATGCCAACGGCTGAACGGATTGATAAAATTTGGTATGGTGATAGATGATAACCTAGAAATGGTCATAGGCTATAAATAATCACGCCATCGTTCTTAGGGGGTAGGCAGTAGGCAGATAACTAAATTGAGTTAGTGATTTTAAGTCGTTTTTGTGGCCCTTTGCTTTTCACGTCTAAACGGCTGAACAGATTTTGATGAAATTTAGTAATGTAATAGATGGTTACCTAACAACGGATATAAGATCAAATGATCACGTCATGGTACTTAGGGGGTAGGAAGTAGGCAGAAAACTGAATTGAGTTAGTGATTTTTTTTATGGTTTTTGCTGGGAGTTTGCTCTATCATGCCTGAACAACTGAACGGATATTGATGAAATTTTGTATGGTGATAGATAGTAACCTAGAAAAGGATATGCGTTATAATATTCATGCTATCGTACTTAAGGCGTAGGCAGTAGGCAGAAAACTAATTAAGTTAGTGATGTTTAATCGTTGGTTTTGGAAGTTTACCTCATTCACGCCTTAACGTCTGAACGGATTTTTATAAGACTTGGTTAATATAAAGATAGGATCCTAAACACGGACACAGGCTACTTTTTACGGCAAGAAAATACCTCATTCCAACGTAAATCTAGCGTGATCGTGTCAAGAGCGCATGACGCCATAGCTACTGAAATGATTTTGATGTTTTTTTTTTAACTGAGTGTTACTAAGACTTCAATTTAGTATTTGATCACTTTTCTAACTAGAGGGTCGGTAGGCGGACGAAGTCGCGGGTAAAAGCTAGGTTGATATAGTTCGTGTTTTACCCGTTTTAAAATGTGCAAAATAATTAAAATTCTTGAATTTTTTAATTTTGTTTTGTTTTGTACTTTAAAAGTTTTCGACGGTCATTTCAGTCGTTGCATTCTATGTTAGTAGATTTAAGAAAGATAATGGATTTATATAAGATAGTATCTGTAAAACAATTGTTTCTTTGTAGCGCTGAAAAAATGAAAATATATCCGCGAAACGTCGGCATTAGTAGGCTTAGTTTTTGACCATCCACCTTTCCTATCATCCTATCAGGAATTATAATCAGGAAATGAAATACCAAACACTATAAAATTACAACCTTGGTTGTTAGAGAAATGATTTATCGAAACGTAAGTGAACAGATCCTTCTCCGATGCCTCACTTCGGTGAATTTTATTTCACAAGAGTCAGAATATCTTGACTATCCTCCCACCGCAGACAAGCATCACATGTAAAGTGAATTTTTTCACCCACTCATTATTCAATCCACATAACCTCTTGCGCGGTATCATTTCTAAGACGATCCTCATCATAAACCGCATCAAACAGTACCGCTCCGAATCACACACGAACGGGAAGGAGCAGAAAATAAACCAAATAGAATGCATGTGTCAGTCTGAGGAACGAAAGGATCTGGGTATGTCAGCAAATCATGATTCTATCTTCGAGCTAAGACCAACGGCCCAAAGTAAGTGAGACGAAAATCGGACTGCTGCTTCTGTCATATCGTATTTACCTTCGGCCATGACGTGACTCAGGACCGGATTAAAACGGATTACAATGCATTCGATATGTCTGTGGAGAACTATTGTGTCTAGGAGGGAGATCAATGACAAATAGATACATCTTAAAATTAGAATTGGAATAGTGGGTGTTTGTGATAACAAATTGGGGAAATTTTTATTATAAAATTTTCATGAAATCTTCAGACCAGTTTCCAGATTTTTCATTAATCATAATTCTTCATGGATTTTTTCGAATGAAAAAAAAACACCATTTTCAAATTGAACTCGAGACACATATTCAATGTTCTGTAACTACTTTGCTTTATTAGACTTCTGCATTGGATCATTTCAATCAACATTCATTAGCATCATGAAAACTGAAACTGCTGAAATAAACATTTAAGTCCGTGAAGAATTTAGTTCCATTTTATGTTATTTATTGAAATTTCATTGTCGTGCTCTTCAGGTTCCCAATATTGAGGGGTTTTCCATTTTTTGTAATGTATCATACACTTTGAAAATTGAAGTTATTTGGAGTAACTGATGTATGTCTAGTAGGTAACCAAAATGTTGTTTAGTCGCAACGAACCAAACTAGAAACTTTAAGGAACAAGAGACCTTATTTTGAAGGTGTACCATAATCTTCATGTTTATCATCAGATCATACTTTTTGAGCCCTCGTTCTACTGAACGAGTGCTATATCGTTTGCCCAATGTTTGTGATTTTCTAATTGATAATGTATGATGAAATGGTTTCAAACGATAAACACCCTGATGCCGAATCATGGTCAAATTCAATTCTTTCCGTAGGGCCGTCCGGTCGTCCGTTAGCATATTAACTTTCGAAGGAATGTCCTAGGGACTTAAAATTTTTAGGATGAGTTCGGGTCCTGAATGGTTCAGTTGAGTTCTTCAACCAGCCAATCGTACACGGTATTCCATAAAATATGACCATTCAAAATTTTTGTTACTCAATATCTCAGAAATACAAAACCAATCGGAATGAAATGTTATGGTCAAATGCAAATGGAATGGAGATCGATATTCTGAATGTTCGTCCAAAATTTCGTGGTCATAGTTTCGTTAGAACCGTGAAAATTCAATTGGAATATTGAAAAGAAAAATCTTTATAATTCCATAACAGATATCCGATTCGAGTGAAATTTGTTTTGAGTATGAAAACTACCACCTATACTGAATGATCATGCAAAATTTCATAAGGATCGCATCATCAGAACCATAGAATTCAATTTATAAATTATTCATTTTTTTCATATTCATTTTTTTCGTATTTCATTTTCTGAATAGTTTTCAGAATATAATTTCGATTTTGCTGAGATTCTGCATTTATACAAAGGCAACATAATAGTAGGTCACAACTTGAGGGAATGAATCTAAATGTAATTTTAAGAAAAAAGTTTTTACAAACATGGTTCCGTAAAAACCTCGTTACGAAACAGTGTGTTGAAATTTCCTAAAATAATTGGTTTTTTTATAAACTCCGCAGTTTTGAAATATTCAGTCCAAATTCGGCATCAAGCTATGTTCAACAATCTTCATCATTGCATGAATCTCAACTAGAATCTACAGGGTTTTTTTTCGGATTCATGTCTTTATTTCCTCTCAAACTTTTTGCGGTGTGCCACTGATCAGCGTAAAATCAGTTTTTGATATTACGTTTCAATTCAGAATTTTCTGACTGTTGTAATTTTTTCGTATTTTTTAACCGTTCAGAGCAAAAAATTATTGAACGATTGTATGCATTCGTGAATTGGAAGCATCTACTTACTACTATTATGTAACACTCCTCCTGCTCATGGCTTCCTTATATTTTAATATACGAATATTTTAGTTATGATTTCTGCTGCCAAATGAAGTTATTCAGTCGACTTTAGCAACACTCGTATTCATAAAAATAAACGTTTTTTGTAGTTTTCACTACAGTCATAAAAGGAGACAGAATTTCACCTCCAGTAAAAATGTTGTTGCCTTGTCTAATTTTTTTTCCCATACTAAGGAATACACAGCCGTTATTTTCGGACCCTCAGAACTCTGTACAGATATTCTGACCGAAACAAATTTTCAGAGTGAGAACTCTCAATTTCAATTAATCTAGATGTGAAATAACTGTTTCCAATCCTATTCAAATCACGTCGCAGAACTTACTCAGATTTTGAGGAAATGGGACAACACCCTTCTAACTTCGTGAGGTTAATCTTGTCAGACGTTATTATGTCACTTATACGGGAGGATAGAGTATGTTGACTTCCAAGTAAACATATAGATACTCCCGACGGCTAAGTGAAACATATCCAACAACATCCTAGTGACGGCGAAGCAGGTTGACTGGAACTTGGCAAAGTCAATATTTACCGACCTTTCTCCGAGTGTTACGTCTGGCTAGGCGATCCGAGAAGCCGAGCTAGTTAAGTCAATCTTGACTATTGTTATTTTAATCAGGCCTTGAGGAGCTGGATTTTCCATTATGCATGTATGGAACTTCATGTGATGTTGCTGGAATCGGTGATTTTAGTATACTTTCATTAGAGTAGGTACATTAAATTTCTTTAAAGTAGATATAGATTATCAGTTTTTTCACTACTAGAAATGTATTCAGTTAGTTTATAAAAGGGGTTAGAGTTCACTGCGACCTCAAGGTCTATTGTGCCCCCTTACAGAGCTGTTCTGGCCACACACTTACAGTCGCCTTCAGTCCAGGGATCTAATGAAATTTAAAATCTGTGAAGGCTTCAACAAGGCTAGTTCCTCACTCTTACATGTTTCTCGCCCAAGGCATTCTTTCCTTAGGCTCGCAATGCCAAAGTATTCCGTGACTAGGAGGATGGGGAGAATGGGGGTTTCTTCCTCCTC
>JACDNR010000931.1:0-24662 GCA_013421045.1 Propylea japonica | reverse complement strand
AAAATAGCAGATGAAATTGATCAAGTTGGCGGCAAATTGGTATATGCACCAGAAGATGAATGCAAATGCAGATGTCCTCACAAAATTACAAACCAAAATGATGCGTACGTGAATGGTTCAGCGAATAGTATCGATAACATCAAAGGAAAAGTAAGTACTAAACAAAATCATAAGCAAAAATTCATGAGACAAGTGAATAAAATTTATTCACTTGTCTCATGAATTTTTTGAATGTTATTGATAAAAAACATTTTTTTATTAATTTTAATGCATTTTGTAATTGCGCCATATTTGTATTTGCTTCAAATATAAGTAATATTAATATTACTTATAGTCTGATCTTGCTCTATTGTTATAAAATGCATTTTGTAATTGCGCCATATTTGTATTTGCTTCAAATATAAGTAATATTAAATATTACTTATAGTCTGATCTTGCTCTATTGTTATAAATGCATTTGTAATTGCGCCATATTTGTATTTGCTTCAAATATAAGTAATATTAAATATTATTATATTATATTATATTATTATATTATTATATTTATTATTATATAGTAATATTAAATATTACTTGTATTTGTAATATTAAATATTACTTATATTTGAAGCAAATACAAATATGGCGCAATTACAAAATGCATTTATAACAATAGAGCAAGATCAGATCTCAATACAGATCCAGATCGTAACGAGGAAATTTCAACCACGTATCTACATCAAAAATAAGCCCTAGTTTGTCATATAAACATATGTCGAGAAATGTTTTCTCTTCGAGATACGGGGTGTTAAAATATAAAAAAAAATGTTTTTTATCAATAACTTTCACACTGCTTGAAATGTATTATTATGAAATTTGAGACATAGGTTTTGAGGCGTCGAATAGCACTTTTGGCATAATATTTCTCTCCTATTTTAACATTGGCGTCCGTACTGCAGCGAGACTGAATATTTCAGAAAAAAATGAACGCCAGGTTTTCCGCCAATAAAATTACATTTAAATTATTATTTATATTGGAGCAAATTCGGTCTCTTGATTTGCTGTACGAGGCACCGGTTCCGTTTAAAGAATGAAAACGCATTCTCATGATGAAAAATCGCCAAAATTTGATAAGGTAGATACATAATAATAATAGGACTATTTTTGTGAACGAAACGCGTAACTAACTTTCTTCTTTTAACTACCTACTACCAGTGTTAAACAACTTAAACAATGCTACTACCTATATCAAATTTGGCGATTTCTTCATGCATGAGAATGTGTTTAATTTTTTTGACCGGAAACGGTGCCTCGTACAGCAAAAATTGTGTAGAGACCGAATTTGCTCCAAATTGAATGAAAATTTAAATAGTAATTTTTATTGTCGGAAAACCGTGGCGTACCATTTCTTATCGGAAAATATCAATCTCGCGCTGCAGTACGGACGCAACTGGTTAGAATAGAAAAGAAATGATATTATGCAAAGAGTGCTCCTTGACGCTCAAACCCTATGCCTTAATTCATAAAAATATTTCAAGCAGTGTGAAAGTTATTAATAAAAAACATTTATTTTTCTATAATTTCAACACCCCGTATCTCTGAGTGGAAACATTTAGGACATATGTTTATATGCAGATTAGGGCTTTATTTTCGATGTAGAATACGTGGTTAAAATTTCTTGGTTACGATCTGAACCACCCTGTATAAAAACTGAAGATTTTTCTGCAAATCGAATGAGTCTAACACAGGTAAAAAGTATACTTAGCAGGTAACAGGTAATAAAGAGCTGAAATATTGATATTCAAATTCATTATATTTGGTTACTAAGAAACCCAATTTTGCATATTCTATCTATAAAGTATTGAAAATCACTTGGTCGTTGGCAAACTCCTTCGATTTTAACCGAGATGCTCAAACTATAATAATTTTATCCACATCTTGAACCGTGTGGAACAGCCAAATGGAATGAATTCGATATCGAATAAATGAGAGCGTGTTGGGGATAACGTTTGGACACGTCGATCTGTTTAGATGCGCATTTTTTTCGAAAAAAATAATTATATAGGGTGTGTCATGTGACAGTGACCGATACCAACTTTCTTATTTTAAATGCAACCCACTGTATATTATTAGTTTTTTGGGTTCTTCAGAAAATTCTAGACATAATTCATATACAATGTCCCATACCTATCTTCAAATGTTTCGAAAATATTAAGTGTTTTCATATGTACCTACTACAACAATTAACATAAAAAATAATTATTTTATTTATTCGGTACATAATCTGTTACATTGAAATTAATGTTTTTTTTTGTTTTTTTAACAATATTGTGAAATAAAATAATTTTCTTTCTTTAATGTTAATTTTTGTTATACATCTGAAAACACTTAATATTTCCGAAACAGTTGAAGATAGGTATGGGACATTGTAGGTACATGAATTATGTCTAGAATTTCTGAAGAATCCAAAAAACTAATAATATACAGGGGGTTGTATGTAAAATAAGAATGTGGTGTCGGCTTCTGTTACCTGACACACCCTATATAATTATTTTTTTGAAAAAAAATGCCCATCTAAAAATACAAATCGACGTGTCCAAGCGTTTTTCCAACACGCTTGATTTATTCGTTATCGAATTTATTCCATTCGGTGTTCCACACCGTATAATCCACCCATATACGTCTGTTTGCTCGGCCATAATAATACCCATTATAACTAATGAACAATGAGTTATTATTCACTGCTGTCAGATGGATTTAAACTATAATATTATATTGTTTAAAACTTATATTTCCCAAACTGACAAATATGGGTGGAAATACCTTTTCAATCGAGGGCAAAATCTACTTTAAATATAATCAACTTTATTAAAACATATACAATGACAAGTTCTTTTTCGAAAAATTATTCATATGTCAACTTGACTTATCCATACTTGTGATAGAACGGTCATATTACGGCCGTCAAATGTTAAAAACTTGAAGAAAAATATTCAGTATTAGTGAATAAAGTATAGTATTCTACACACGTATAATGCCTATTTTTATACGTTCGTTGCTCAATATACTATTATATTTATATACATAGTTTCGTAATTTATAAAAGCTGAAGTGTATACAGGGTGAGCCGCAATGTTCCATACACCAATTCATATAAAAACGCTTTATACAAGTAGATGATGAAACTATTTTGCAGAATAAAAATATATGAATTGCTACATGTGTAACATACAGGTTGTTTGATTTGTTTCCGACAAACTGAAATGGGTGATAGATCACATCATTTTAAGCAAAAAAGTTCTTATGAACATGGGTCCGGAAATTCGCGTTTTTTTTGTATCTTTCGACTGATTTTAAATAATAGCAGAAAGTTAGTACATACAGGGTGTTCTGATTTGTTTCCGACAAACTGAAATGGGTGATAGATTACATCATTTTAAGCAAAAAAGTTCCTATGAACATGGGTCCGGAAAATGCTTCGTTTCCAAGATACAGGGTGTTAAAGTTGAAAAAATAATTCGGGTTTTTTTAAATATCTTCCAACAACATATTTCAGGAAACAGAATACTGGAAAACAACAATTACAAAGCCTCCACTTCTACTTATTAAAGGCAATAGAAAATCCTCATGCATTTAGCCTTAGAATTTTTCAATTTAAATTAAATATTTGAATGGGAATAATTTTCGGGAGAGGTTTTGGGACCCTTAGGCTTTAAATGCATTTTTCTCTGAAACGATGATCCTAGCGATTTCAATGAAGTGTACCTTTTTCAAGAGAAAAGGATGAGAGAATCGATTTTTAAGTTGTACAGAGTAGCACAAAGAAGTTGCAACGGTTTATATGGGTTGAAATGGTTGCCGGTGGCGCCCTCTTAAAATACAACTAAATGGACCACAAATTTAAATTTATCGTCCCAAAAAACCCCTGTACACCAAATTTCATTAAACGATTTCGAAGCAGTCAAAACATATTGAAGAAAACGCTAGTTATTTTTCAACTTTAACAACCTGTATCTCGGAAATTAAGCATTTCCGGACCCATGTTCATAGAAACTTTTTTGCTTAAAATGATGTGATCTATCACCCATTTCAGTTGTCGGAAACAAATCAGAACACCCTGTAGGATTTTTTTATGTGAGAAATTCAAATTTGTGGTCGATTTGGTAGTATTTTCTAGACGGCGGCCTCTGGCAATCATTTCATCCCCTTTAAACCGTTGCAATTTTTTGTGCTACCCTGTACGTCATTTTGGACTAGAAAAATCGATTCCCCTGACTTTCTAGTTAAAAAAAGGTATACCTCATGTGAGTTGCTAGGAGCAACCGTTTCAGAGAAAAACGCATTTAAAGCCAAATCCATTGTAACGTGGTTTTCTCGGCGAACTTACCTCGAGCGCCAGCTATTCTTTTTTCTAATAAGGGAGAATAGCAAACCTACCAGGGCAGCTGCTAGTCGGAGACAGAGTTCGTCGTTATCTAGGATATTAGCGATAACAGAGAAAATCAGAAATAGAGCAAATTTACACAGTTTATTCAGATAGCGAAAAAATAGTTATATATAAAAATACAGTGAAATAAGACGCTATATGAAATCAATACAAAATATAAATTGGTCAGTTTTGTCTGACTGCGAGCACTTTCAAGAGAAACAAAGATTTTCCCGGTACGAGTCAGCCAGAATAGAAAGTAAGTTAATTTAACGTTAATTCAAAATATATGATACAATCAGGAAAACAGGAATAAAAGGGGTCAGTATAAGAGTGCACAACGGTTATACTTGTCCGATATTCTTTCAGTCCTAGAATTCACCACGTTGTCTACCACTTGCTTGTTTCTCGTATAAACAGGTTGGGGTTTGGCCAGGTGAAATTAGAGGGTTAAACAGGATATGTCGAACTTGCTAGGTTAGCAGTGGTTCGGCTATGCCGTTAGTCTGACCATGGGAATACTCGCCATGAGGGACAGACTAACTACAGGCCCTAAGGATCAGGACAGAGCAGGATTGTTATTCGGTTGAACGTACTATAGCATTGGTTTGCATCAGCCCTCCGGTCTGACCATGGTCTGGACAGACTAACTACAGGCACCGGTTATACGGACAAACGTACTATAACAGGCACCTGGACAAACTAGGAAAGGTATTGTTAAGGAATCTGACGGAAACAGCTATTTAGGTAGACTCAACGAGGAATAAAAAAATAGGACTGCAATAAATCGGTTCGGTACTTACAATTCAATTGCACTTGCACCCACTTTAAAGAAAACGCGAAAATTTATAAGCTTAGAAAAAATTTGGAAAAGTATACGTCAGCGAAAAAGATTCGGAACTAATTTATTAAAAAGGTATACTTCTGAAGCAGAAAATATTCGGAACTGATTAATTAAGGTATGCGTCTAAAACAGAAAATAATTAGGAACTAATTAACTCAAGCAAAATGATTCGGAACTAATTACCGATGTAGGGAAACCCCGCCTTTTATAATCTTCCGGAGGGGGGTGGAAAAGGTAGGCGCAGAAACGTTAAAATTTGCAGGAGAGTACCTCGGTAAAAACATCTTAAAACTGGCTTATCGTACGTATATGCAAAAAACGGCGTTATCGGCGATCGGCATGTTCTTGCGGACGGTTCTACGATGTTTCTGTATGAAAAACAAAATCAATCGCTAAATGTTCGGTTTTTTTTCGATGTTTGAATTAATTCTGAACGGAATAAAAATTCACGAATTTAAAATGAAAACTCGGATAAATTCGGAATAAAAATTCACGAATTTAAAACGAAAACTTAAATAAATTATTTTAAAATGAAGATCAATTACTCAGTAACTCAGTTATAAAATTGAACTTCATTACATCCCCCTGCTACGGAAAAGAAAATTCAATCAATAACAATTTGAATTTTCGCGGCTCCCAACTATCGCAACAAACAAGTCAACGAACTAATACGCCCCTGTGCTCGAAATCAGACTTACAATAATCATACAGAGTAAATCCTAGTTCTTCTGGTTAACGGCAGGTCTAAGTCCAATTCGTAGTTCCATATTTATGTTCTATGGTTCCAAGTCGGAGTGGTGTTCTGTGGTTGGCGCGCAGCGTCATGTCGTTCTGTCATCGTTGTTTACTTCTGTTGTTCTGTTGTTGCTGGTCGATGTGAACAGTGAATTAATTAGTAAATGTGCAAAGTGAACTGGCGATGGGGATAATAAGCCGAGGATTGTTCTTACACTTTATGTACAGTAAGTTTGTAATTATAAGTCTTTCTCGATGTGGTTCAAAATAGTGCTTCGCAGATTCGCCCATGATGCAAAGTCGGAGTTGGTACTGGTGGTGAAAGCACTATGACGGCCCCATCATTCAGGTGTACAGGTGTTGATGTTCTAATTTCCCATGGTGGAGTCTGGCGCAATAGGTGGTCTGGCTAATAGGTGGAGCGTCGGCGTCGACGTCGGCCAGACAGATGATTTACAGGTGGGTAGTTCAGGTAGTTCTAACCATTTGATTCCAGTGAAATTTCTCCCATATTCTTCTGTTTTCCTGGCGAGTTTTCTTCGAGAAACTGTGTTTCCCATTTCCATAGACGGTTAAATAATGAACGGTAAAACAATAATGTCTGATTCGGAATGAAAACGGGTGTAATGGGTTGGACCCATTGGAATCACAAACGGATTTAACAGTTTTGAATTAGAAATAACCTTGTTTCATTCAACGGTAACAGTTCAGACAACTATATTCAGTTTCAGTCATGCAGAAAACGAAAACAAATATTCATTAAAAGTTTTAATACAATATTTCAGACAGTTTACCCAATTTGTTGTCGTTTTCAGGTAGAGAAAGAATTAAGATCAGACAAAATTACCAGGTACTGTTATGAAACTGTTATTATCATGTAGTAGGTTATTTTGAACGGTTTTCAGGTAGTAGTTGGACGGAAAATAAAACTGTTGGTTGGAAATGACGGTATAATGGTACATAATACTAATTTTTACAGTTTTCTTCTTCTTGACTTACGGTTTTCTTCTATACAGGTTGCAGCGAGCTTCGTGTATCTGGGGCAGGCACGGAGAGCCAACTCCCTGCTGGTGAGAAGTCTCACTCCTCTGGAACCCCTGTGAGCCTGTTGCACCCGTTGGATTCTCAAAGCGGTCTCTCTTGGTCTGGACTGGGCCGGAAGATTACACTGAACAGCCAACTCCCTCTGGTAGGTGTGACAGGGACAGTTCCGGGTGAGGGTGCCTAGCAAACCACAACGGCTACAAAACAGTAACGGTGTTCCTGTGCAGTTGGCTCTGCTGTGTTCTCCTTGGCCACATTTCCAGCACATGCCAGGACGGAGTTCCAGGTACACATTGTGGCCCATGGTACCAACAGTACGGATTCTGGAAGGTAAGTTAATGCGGGGCTTTTTGGGAATGAAAGGACGGGATTTTAGATTATTACCTCTAGGTTTAATTCGGGGCTTTTTGGGAATGAAAGGACGGGATTTTAGATTATTACCTCTAGGTTTTTCCCAGGTGTCCACTTCCGTAGGAACTGCTCCACGGTTTGATGTGGCGGTTTCCCCATCTTTGCTCATGCCGGACGGTTCACCCTGGTGGTGTTGCCCAGAAGTAGACGGGTGAACCAGCTTGTTTGGCGGTTCCCAACGGCAGTGGAACTGTGTCGGCAGGAGGGGCACATTCATCTAGTTTCTTCTGTTGTTCACAGGTCAGTTCTAGCAGATGTTCACTGGCGAGATGCACTTCAGGGGTTGGTTCGTTGACAGGAGTCGGTTTGGAGATCAGTCGGCCTTCTAGATAGCATTCTGCGGTTTTCAGATTAATGCTGAAGTTGTAGTTTGACAGTGTGTCCATTCCCAGTATGACGTCCACCGGTAGGTCAGGAATTAGTAGGAATGTTAAGTCTGCCAGGGTATAATCGTCTATCCTGACTAGAGTGGGTGTAGCGTTTAGGTGTGACGGTGGTCTTACCATTGGCTATCACTACAAAGTTATTGATCATAGGCTCTCCTTTTATTCCTCTCTCTTCCAAGTGCCCGGCCACTTTCTGGCTGCAGAAGCTCTTGGTGGCTCCTGTATCTATTAGTGCCTGGAAAGATTTACTAACTACATGAATGTCTATTAACGGACGATTTTCATTACAGACGGACGGTGACAGTGGAGTCAATGTCCCCAGGGATATGGCCGACCCCAATTCAATACCTCCATTTCTCGAACACGGACAGTCTCGGGAGAGAATATTCTCCCTCTGGCACCTGGAACAGAACAGTTTCGGCGGTCTGCGACACTCTCGGCGCATGTGGCCGTATCCACCACAGCGGAAACATGAGTCTGGTAAGAGACCCTCAAATTTCTTTCTTTCTGTCGGTCGGACCGGTCCGGAGTTACAGAGGTCTCAGTCCGGTTGTCGGTGTCCAGCAAGCAATTGGCCTGATAGCGGTTTCGCTGCTGTGTGTTGTAGGTCAGGTGCGGTTCATCAATGAGGCCCGGTTTGGAGGTGGCCTGGTGTATTGGTTCATCTGCCATTGAACCAGTTCAAGCACTTTTCCCTTCTGTAGGAGCTCATCATAAGTCGTGGTTTCTTGGAAGGCCAGGGCTTGTTGCAGAGACGGTAGTAACCTCTGTCTAATCAGACGGATCTGTTCCTCTTCGGACGGTCGGTTGCAGGATAATTTCTGGAACAGATTCTGCATTCTTGTAACATAGAGCAGAAATTTCTCATCCGGGCCCTGCGTTCGCCTTTTTATTTCCTCCAACAGGTTTTCTTCGTAATTCACCGGTAGGAAAGCGTCTTTCAATTGGAATTTGAAGTCGTCCCAGTTTTGAAACGTTCCTCTACGGGGATGAACCAATCCCGGGGTCTTTCCTCAGGAGTTCGTATACAGAGTCGAACACCTGTCCTAGTGGTACTTTGCGTGACTCAGCCAGTCTTTCCACCTCATCGAGGAATCGGTGACACTTTTGGTACCATCAAATGAAATTGTCCATTTGTACAGGGGAACAGACGGTGTTGATGTAAATCGGGCTTCAGGCTCAGGTCGGTAATTGCCTTGTGCCAACGGTCTGAGGGGGTTTCTTGGCGGTATATTTGCCGGAAAAGATATCTCCTGTAGTATTTCTCTGCATGTCCTTCTGGTGTCATTTATAACTCGATCTAATATAGAATTTCTTTCAGGTGTGTGAGCTCGTGAGACTGCAATAGTGGACGGTGGACGGATGTCTTCTCCGAGGTCAACAAGTGATGGTTCGGCTGCTGCTGCTCGCTGGGGCTGCATAGGGGACACCCCAGGGGAAGACGGGACCTCCAGGTCTAAGAGAGGTTGTTGAAGGCTGCCCTTATGAACTTCCTGCAACGCATCCAGGCTCTGGCTGTAGCTCCTTTTAGCTGACTGACCAATTGTGATTGTGATTCATCAGTGGTGTCAATAAAGTTCAATCTTCCTTGAACGTGTTTTAGCCTTGTGAAAATGCGCGAATATTCGTTATCTGCATTGTCGCGGTTGAAGTGTTGAATTGATTCAACTAAATCGGTCAGTTTATTCTGGCACATCTCCATATCCAAGGTAGGATCCATCCATGTCACAGATTGTAACGTTGTACTTGACTGAATGACCCGGTTGTAGTAAATTTCGCTTAGGCATCACTGTGCCCGGCATTGTTTGTCCTCCGAGTCGAAGTTCGTAGGTTAACTCGTCACTCAATAGCCGATTCACATCCATGTTCACTATTGGCGGTTAAGTCTTTCCACGTAAAGTTCGGTTGTGCTCGATCAAAAGTATATTCAGTTCCCGGTCAACACCCACGAACTATCAACCATTTGTTCACTCGCACAGAATTCAAAGCTGGAAAGGAACCATCGACAGCAAGCACACAAGCAAACAGCAATGCCAGTCACAACAAGGCTAAAGTTCACAATTGGTTGTAGAAGTACATTATACCAGCAATAGTAAAGTTTATAATAGCTTACAGATCAAGATCAATCAGACAAACCGCAAATCAAGCAATCAGAATAGGCCAAAGCAAAGGTCAAGTCCATATAAATTAAAATCCAACAACAACCGAAAATTCAACAATGTTCAAGTAGTAACCAGAAAATATAGCAGAGCTAAGGTGTACCAGAAGCGCAACAGCAACAGTCTAACTAGTCCACTGCTAAAAATGCACCCAAAGTCACACAGTCCACGAATGTCCGGTTCAAAACGACTCACCTGTGCAACAATCAGGTATCACTAAAATAGCAATAGTTCACAAACCGTTGACCGAAAAACACTGTCCCAGCAGTTCAATTCAATCGCACAGATAATAGTCAAAATATAAATATCGCAACAGATTAACCAGCAGGAAATAAAACACCAAGTCTTTTATTTCATTCACCACTAAATGTTCAGGTCAATGGAAATGTTCAGTCTCAAGCACAAACTACAAATCCACCTACCTCGGAATAATCCTGTAACTGCACAATTCAATTCCCTGTAAAATTCAATTGCACTGTAACTGCACAATTCAATTCCCTGTAACTGCACCTGTATTAAAATAATTCAAAGAAAGAAAAAAAAAATCCAACAATATCAAAAACAACTGATCAATCAGAAATAAAACACTATCGGAAAAAAAAAATTCAAGATTTCATTTCAGTTTATAAATTGCAATAATTAAAACTCAGAACAATTTATTTATTTCACACAGGTTTCAAGGAAGGAAAGGTCAGAAATAACAGGTTTCAAAGTTTCCACTGATTAAGAATAAAACTCAGAATATGTCTTTACTTCACCAATGAATAAATCGAAAATCAAATCAGTTTAGTATATCACTTTCGGATGGTATAAATTGTACAGTATCAGAACGGGGCGCAAACTCTTTCACTGAAACTCTATTTCTGACGGTCCCTGCTCGGGCGCCATTTTTGTAACGTGGTTTTCTCGGCGAAACTTACCTCGAGCGCCAGCTATTCTTTTTTCTAATAAGGGAGAATAGCAAACCTACCAGGGTAGCTGCTAGTCGGAGACAGAGTTCGTCGTTATCTAGGATATTAGCGATAACAGAGAAAATCAGAAATAGAGCAAATTTACACAGTTTATTCAGATAGCGAAAAAATAGTTATATATAAAAATACAGTGAAATAAGACGCTATATGAAATCAATACAAAAATATAAATTGGTCAGTTTTGTCTGACTGCGAGCACTTTCAAGAGAAACAAAGATTTTCCCGGTACGAGTCAGCCAGAATAGAAAGTAAGTTAATTTAAACGATTAATTCAAAATATATGATACAATCAGGAAAACAGGAATAAAAGGGGTCAGTATAAGAGTGCACAACGGTTATACTTGTCCGATATTCTTTCAGTCCTAGAATTCACCACGTTGTCTACCACTTTGCTTGTTTCTCGTATAAACAGGTTGGGGTTTGGCAGGTGAAATTAGAGGGTTTAAACAGGATATGTCGAACTTGCTAGGTTAGCAGTGGTTCGGCTATGCCGTTAGTCTGACCATGGGAATACTCGCCATGAGGGACAGACTAACTACAGGCCCTAAGGATCAGGACAGAGCAGGATTGTTATTCGGTTGAACGTACTATAGCATTGGTTTGCATCAGCCCTCCGGTCTGACCATGGTCTGGACAGACTAACTACAGGCACCGGTTATACGGACAAACGTACTATAACAGGCACCTGGACAAACTAGGAAAGGTATTGTTAAGGAATCTGACGGAACAGCTATTTAGGTAGACTCAACGAGGAATAAAAAAATAGGACTGCAATAAATCGGTTCGGTACTTACAATTCAATTGCACTTGCACCCACTTTAAAGAAAACGCGAAAATTTATAAGCTTAGAAAAATTTGGAAAAGTATACGTCAGCGAAAAAGATTCGGAACTAATTTATTAAAAAGGTATACTTCTGAAAGCAGAAAATATTCGGAACTGATTAATTAAGGTATGCGTCTAAAACAGAAAATAATTAGGAACTAATTTAACTCAAGCAAAACTGATTCGGAACTAATTACCGATGTAGGGAAACCCCGCCTTTTATAATCTTCCGGAGGGGGGTGGAAAAGGTAGGCGCAGAAACGTTAAAATTTGCAGGAGAGTACCTCGGTAAAAACATCTTAAAACTGGCTTATCGTACGTATATGCAAAAAACGGCGTTATCGGCGATCGGCATTGTTCTTGCGGACGGTTCTACGATGTTTTCTGTATGAAAAACAAAATCAATCGCTAAATGTTCGGTTTTTTTTTCGAATGTTTTGAATTAATTCTGAACGGAATAAAAATTCACGAATTTAAAATGAAAACTCGGATAAATTCGGAATAAAAATTCACGAATTTAAAACGAAAACTTAAATAAATTATTTTAAAATGAAGATCAAATTACTCAGTAACTCAGTTATAAAATTGAACTTCATTACACCATATTATTGTTATCAGTCGAATATTAACGAAAACGTGAATTATTTTTTCAACTTTAACACCATGTATCTCGGAAACGAAGCATTTCCGGACCCATATATTCATAGGAACTCTTTTGCTTTAAAATGATGTGACCTATCACCCATTTCAGTTTGTCGGAAAACAAATCAGAACACCAGAATAATGTGAGCTAGCAATACTTATACATTACGAAATTTATTATAAACCTTCTCCAAGATGAACACAATTATTGATACAAGAACTCCATCATACCACAACGCTATGCTAAAATTCATATAAGATATTGACAGGGTTCAATCCATATTGATATTTCCTCAATACCAAAGTATCTACTGTCTTCACTAGCGGCGAATTCTTCGTGAAGAAATAAGTGGAAAAACCAGACATTATTGATTCCTCCATTATCCTATATCGGATTCTTGAACCATTACCATTGATGACTTTTAACGCTTTACGCGATTAAAGAGCGAGGCATTGCCAAAGTTTGTCCATGCATTTGATTATCCAGTAAATTGAGATAAGTCTTCCTTGTTATTTTAACCAATTGCTGTTGGAACTGTGTGTGAAAATTCTTCGATGCAACGTTGATATCAGGTAAAACATAAATGGACAACCTGGAATCAGCCAAATGATCTAGTGTGTCTATTTGGTTTTGATATCTGACAAGAAACATCGATGAAATCATGAACGATTGAAATGCAGCAACCAGAACAATGCTGTTCATTGACATAAACACAAAAAGCTCTTCTTCAACCAAACTGTAATCTGGATATATTCGGATGGGCATTCCAACTAATATACATATTAAATCCAATATTATAGGTGTCGTTCCAGTTTTCTTTGGTACCAAAATTTTTCTGTTACTAGGAAGAAGAGAAAACAGTGACACAAATCATTGTGAATAATATATAAATCCATGTGTATCTGGAGAATGCCATAAACATATAAAAACCCTCGTGTACAACATCAGCAGTTGGTACCAAAACCACCAATTCTTCGATAGTGTAAGGTGCTGTAGAATCTAAATTTTCTGGAATGCTGGTTCTGAACCAACTGAGTGGGCAAAAATCAGCTTTGCCGTTCATAACGGCAATTTTTGCAGCATCCAAGTCGTAAGGTGTTGTTTCTATGACTTCTGCAGTGGCGTTCAATTCGGATATAACTACGGCCCAGAAAAAATCATCGTCCAAGTGCCAATTTCCAGTATCGTCTTTGATCATTCTGGGCGGATTGACGAACATCGCGACTCTTAGCTTGAAACCGTGGAGATTTATAGACTTAAGGCTCGTTCCAATGAAACCTTCATTTAATGTGTGAAACCTGTTTTCTATAGGGTTATACGTTAAGTCTTTGACTTCATCATGATAAAAAACCACCAAAATATTGTACATTCCAAATCTCACTAGCTTTTCTAGTATTACACTGAGGAAATTTCGACTTGATACTGGATCCTTGAAAAACAATACAGTTGGTAGGGTGGGTTTGTATAGGCCAGTATTGAATAAAAACGATATTTTAACAGTGATCTCGTCGGGGCCGTGTAAAAAAATGAAGACATGGCTGGGTGAAACGCTGGCATTGCCTGAAAAAGTTTCCATTGCTCGACCTGTTGTCATAGCAAGAAGCGGACAAAAATTTTCATCGAAGTAATCATCGCCCAGTATATCTGGATAGAACGTTTCAAGATCTACGTAAATGCAACATTTGAAACTCTGATTGCTACGCATTAATTCCATAACTTTTTCTTTCTCCTGAGGATTCTCGCTGAGATGCCAATTGAATATTTTTCGAAAAAAAACCAAAAACACAGTGATGAATAAAATACTTTGATGCATTATTACTTATTACTTGTGCTGTTACTGGAGCGATATATTTCTAAATGCTGATATCAATCAACTAAGAACTTTATAAATAATGATCACTGAAGCGAAACGGAAAAATTCAAAAGTGTGTTTAATTAAATTCAACTAACACCCTTTACAAAGGTTCCGTATTTGCTTCCATTCAAAAAGCTTAATTGAATATGGAAATAATTGTACATTCCTGAAAAATACATGAAGTACTAGTGTCAACACAATGTTCAATGATGCATTCTTGTCGATCCATTATGAAAAGTGGATTTTATTCAATGTTACACGCCAATGATGGGCAACTAGACGCGAGACCCTGTATTACGAGCAGTAGAGAAGTATTGAAAGAAATTGGCCGAATTGAACTACCGTATTTCCTCAACAGTGATGTGAAGAATAAAAACCGTGCACGTTCCTCAGTAACAGCCGAGAATATTGCTGCTGTAACCGAAAGTGTTGAAGAAAATCCAGGTTTGTCCATTCCTCGTTGTTCTTTGGAATTAGGCATTCTACAAAAGTCATTAGACCATATTTTGCATAAAGATTTGGGTCTTAAGGCTTATAAAGTTCAGTTGACACAAGATCTCAAGCCGGCCGATCATCAACAACGTCGTGTCTTTGCTGATTGGGTCGTTAAAATGCATGAAAATGATCCGGAATTCCATCGAAAAATCATCATGAGTGATGAGGCCCATTACCACCTCGGTGGCTTCGTCAAAAAGCAAAATTGTCGCATCTGGGACTCGGAAAACCCAATTACCCAAGTTATTGTTGGCGGAGTCATTGGACCTTACTTTTTCAAAAGTGAGGCTGGAGCAACAGTTACGGTGAATTGATTGCGCTATCGAGAGATGATTAATGATTTTTTATGGCCGAAATTGGATAGTATTGATCTGGACAACGTTTACTTTCAACAAGACGGCGCCACGTGCAACACAAGCAACGAAACCATTGATTCAATGGTCCATTCTTGTCGACCCATTATGAAAAGTGGATTTTATTCAATGTTACGCGCCAATGATGGTCAACTAGTCATTGGCGCGAGACCCTGTATTACGAGCAGTTGAGAAGTTATTGAAAGAAATTGGCCGAATTGAACTACTGCATTTTTTCAACAGGAGAGGTAACCGATAGTAATATTTGTCGAGTTTGATATTTAAGCGCTCGTTCTACTTAAGCAAGATAGGGTTCGATTCCCTGATATCGAATCCGTGGTCAAATTCAATTATGTCTGTCGTCCGGCCGTGAGCACGATAACTTTCGAGGGGATTGTCCTAGAGACTTGAGATTTTCAGGGAATTAAGACGCCAGGTGTCGCGGCGCTATCAAATTTTTTTCTCTAGGAACATACCCTTTTTATTGTGTCATTCGAAAGATAATTCAATTCTGAATGTTTCTTCTGAATACCATTTTTTTCTATTTCTACCGTCAGCAACCTGCAGCGTGTTTTATGTTTATTCTATTCCATTTATTTTTTTCCGTATTGTGACATTATGCCTTGATTTAGAGATCTAAATATGATTGTGTTTCTTAAAATCGAAGAGACTTCGAAGCAAACTATTTCTCAATAATCAAATATTGTATTTTATAGCAATAAATATTTTATTAATAACAAACGAAACATGTCAAGTCATATGTTCTACATGTATACCGGCCATAATGAATGATCTTCTCCTTATTCATTATACCTAAGTTACTTTGGCCAAAATATTAGGGTTCACTGGACAAAGTAACTTATAATGAACCAAGGAAAAGATATAATTTATTTATGGATCATTGGCCGTTATATAGTACATATGATTTGACATGTTGCAATTATTATTAAAAAAATGTTTATTGTTATAAAATATAATATTTGTTGAAATATAATCACATCTATAGTCCGTTCACTAAAGGTTGAGCCGTCGGTTGGCCATGACAATTCTGCATATTTCACTGTGTATAATAAAATTTTAGGTTATATAGATTATTTTCTTGTCAGATTGATACGCAATGTTGTCAATATAACATAGAGTACTCTGATAACTCGGAAGCTCGTCGGACGAGGCCAGGTACATTCGACAACGTTGACTTTATTTTACGTTATGACAGCAAATAATGCCAACTTCAGATAAGTAAACAAACGCCTACTATGCGCTCAAACTTTCGTGAACGGACTATATGTCTCTGAATCAAGGCATACTGACACAATACAGATAAAAATAGTGTAATAAATTAACATGAACACGCTGCAGGTGGTTAGCGATAAGAAAGAGAAAAAAATGGTTTTCAGAAGAAACATTCAGAATTAAATTATGTTTCGAATGACACAATAAAAAAGGTATGTACCGGGTTTTTCACTATAATTTGACCCCCTTTTAACTTTGTTACTGAAGGAGATACAAAAAAATGTTTCATACAAAAAGTTTCACGAAATCAACTGAGGTTTTTGTATTAGTCCAGAAACTGAAATATATACAGGGTGACCAATATATTGATGGCCACTTCATTTTTCAAATGGAACGCCCTGTATATTTTTCCATCTTTGTTTAGCTCTTTTTCCCCTGATTGCGAATATGTAACATATGTTGGTCTATCTTTCTTATTCTGAGCACCACAGAGTTTCAAATTTCAATAACCATCTGGCATAGCATTTTGGAAGTTCGTGAATATTTAAGTGGCCGATTTAATCTTTGGATCAGTAATGGCGCACCCATTTTATGGCCACTAAATAGTCCCGATTCAACATCGTTGGACACGTTTTTATAGCCGTTCCTGAAGGAAAAAAAATTACTTCAGCAATAATGACAATCAATGAAAGCGGTAATTTAATGATATGAAATCAACCAATATTAAACCCATAATTCGGAATTAATCCCGTCAACGCACAAAGAATAATGATAATATTGTAATGATTAGAAACAAAATTTTGAAGCTTTAATTTCTGACTTGAATCAAAGCCATAATAATGCTATCAAAAATAGTCTAAACAACTTGAGAGCAATTTCTTTAGTTGATGTTATTTTTACCATACTACTATAGTTTATCATTTTCATTGGTGAAGTAATTGTTGAGTATTCATTCTAAAATGAAACTTTTAAGTAGATTGTTTGGATATAAAGAATTTCGTAGGTATTTCACATATTTTTTTATTCGGTGTCATCATTTCAAAACTCTGAAAACTCTGAAAATTGAAAATTGAAGAACAGTGCCCCATTTGAAAAAATATAGTTGCATTCAATGTTGACCACCCTGTATAGCTTTCCATTGACGTTATTATAACTCCAAAAATGAGCATTTTCAGTAAAACGCACTCTGCCACTTGTAAAATGATTACAGATTTGTCAGGTAGTTCTTAAAATTTAAAACTCTGTGGTTCTCAGAATAAAAGATATAGACCAACATATGTTACATATTCGAAATCAGGGGAAAAAGAGCTAGGCAAACATGGAAAAATATACAAGCTGTTCCATTTGAAAAAATAAAGTTGCCATCAATATGTTGGCCACCCTGTATATATTTCAGTTTTTGGTCTCATATCAAAAAAACCTCAGTTGATTTCGTGAAACTTTTACGAAACATTTTTTTGTATCTCCTTTAGTGACAAAGTTAAAGAGGGGGTCAAATTATAGTGAAAAACCCGGTACCTGGAGAAAAAAAATTGATAGCGCCGCGACGCCTGGCGTAATTAATGCTCCGACTTTTACGCACATCTCAAGTCAACATTGACTTGTATCAAATACCGTCAACAGAAAAAAAATATGAATCCCCTTTCAAGAAAAATTATGTAACGAAGATAAGTGTAAATGTGTACCATGTACTTCCGCTGTGTTGAGGATTTCTTTACAGCTCTAAATGGTCCTTGATTTACAAATCATCTGACTATCAGAGGCAATGCAAATTCTGGCTGCCTTCTACTATCTCAACAGACAGACTTGGACGCAACTCTCTATGGCTAGAATTTCAGTCTGACACGTTGTAATTGGTTTTCCCAAAGAAAAATTGAACGAGCTCGATAAAGCTTCTGGCTTCAAATGAGGGCTTTTGGAATTTTCTCAAACATCATTTGTCTAAAATGACTTGAATATTTCCGATGTTATACTTCAGTTTACGCTTGTTTTAGATTACTAAAACTCTTTATCGTTCATTTTAGGTAGTCAAAGTCACAACAAAGATTTCCGAACTGGATGAGAACCTTAACTTCCTATGGGGTAAACTAATGTTGGTATCTCACGAGTTCAACCAAATCAAAACTGGACTATCCAAATCATTAGACGAAATAAAAGGAACTCTCCATACGGTACAAGACAAGATGAAGGATCCTGGACCAGGACCTCACAAAATTGAAGAAGAAGAGGGTACCTGATGTCAGTCCTGCCAAGAAATAGCCACTGTAGCACCTTTGCCTATGACTTCAGTGTATTTAAATTAAATGTTAGACTTATCATATTATTAAGAGTGAAAAAATGGATACAGCAGCAGAACATTATATTTCAACGTTTCATAATAAGAATAAAAAACAGAAAAACATGTATATAATGATGAATATCTCGACGCAACCACATGTATGATAAACTGGCGTACTATTATTCATGATGTTTCGGAGGTACTGCACTAGTGCAACAGCTTCTGTCCAGATCAGGAGCTGTTAGTGACTGAAAAAAACCAATATAATGAATTAACAAAAAAATGAAGAAATTTATTGATCCCATACACTTAACACATCACCGATTAATTAGATTTGCCAATAAGTGTAAAAGTGAATGATGATGATTTCAAATTATTTCACTCTGGGATGAAAATCTTGGTTCAGTGAAATTATCTTGAAGAATAAAATAAAGGTAGTATTTCCAATTCCCATAATTCTCTTCTGAGTTCTGATCCAGTTTCCAGATTTAAAATAAAAAAAAACAACAACAATTTTCGTTAAAACTAAATAAGCAACAGATATTTAGCTTTGTGATTATATCAAGTTAATGAATGAGAAAATCTCACATGCTATCAACTTCGAAAGGAATAATGCTTTAAAAGTTTCCACTTTATTTATTATGAGTTCTACGCACATTTCATTGATTTCCATAGGATAAAATATTATTTCGAATCATAAAAAATATGTTGCAAGTTAGGAATTGGCAAACCTAATAAAATAACCCCATTCAACTATTCAAAAACATAAAACATTAAAAAGCATGCTTGTTGTTTACAGATTAATAATATGTAATAAAAAAAATTTAGCCTCAATGAGACGATGAATAAAATCAATTTCAGTTATTCTCTTCAAAATTCAGCCCCAGTGAAGTAAGATACAAAAGTTTTAATTAAGATACAATCATTTAGAAGTTGGTGTCAATTGGCACCATCTCGAACAGAAATGAAATGAAACAAGTCACATATATATGGTATTAATTTTATTTTATGCAAATTATGCGTCTAGGTACATTATACAATGTAAGACTGGCTGCAAATCAGCCAACCTGACAGATTTTAAAATCTCCATACCCTCAAAATTGGTACTTAGTACATACACACGATCGGTTTCACTAGAATTTATTCATAGATTAACGGTTCACTTCCAACTCATTCTGACTAAAAACACCTTGGAATCGTTTTCCCAATTGAAATGAATGAAAAATAAATATATGTACTATGTGTGATTCGTACCGAGAATACTAGTTGAATAAAAATAAATCAATCCACATATGTCCAATATCAAATCTACATTGTCCAATATTTACTGATGAATGTTGCCTTTTAAACATAGGTCCAATGTTCTATTACCTATTCACCCATGCTACAGCATCAGCTGAACTATTATTTAATCTATGAACAAATGAATAACCAATCAAAAACAATTATATACAAATTTGCAATTAGTGGCAGTGTCCTATGAAAAAACTCAACTGCACCTAGCATGAACAGTTCGGACAAAAAGGCAAAAATGAAGCTGGCAAATTTTCCTAAGAGGCTGCCGACTTATACCCTTTTGTACCAAAACTTATAATATGAAGATGTTCAGTATACTAGAACAGTAATATCTTCGCAAACCGTAGAGAAATTAAAGAATTAGAATAATTGAAATGTACGAATTCAAGTCGAAAGATTACAGATTTAGTTTTAGAACCAGCCACGTTTTTCTAAATACCATTGAGATTCTTCCAAGTGTTGGAATAAACAGATTTTGCGAAGATTATAACTTCTTTTACCTTAACAAATTGAAACTACAGCGTGGTTAAAAATATTACATAAAAATATGATGGATGCACCAATGAAATTCCTAGGAACACACATTTGTGATAAATTTGCCGAATCGCAAAAGCATGTCTTTTCACATCGATATTTTTTTCTTTTTATATCAGGACGGATAGGTGAAAAATTCTCTCCGTTTTTCTTTTAAACATCGAGGATCGATACTGATAAGTTCAAGGAATAATCCCAAATGCGCGTTTGCATTTTTTCAAAAAAAACTTTAAACATTTAAAAAACGAGGCATGAAATCAGAGACATCTACACACCTGAAAAAATACAAATGCTAGTGAGGTTATTTATTATATCTTGTTTGGCAAGTAAATTGTTTTGTTAGCGTGGAATGAAAAAAATGCAACGGACTTGGTTTTTGAAGAAAATCTTGCTTTCATTGCAACATAATATGAAAAAATTCAATTTAAAATCTTACGAATGAATGTATTTTTGATTTGACGAGTTCTCAAATGTGCATATGCAATGAACACCTGCATCGAAATTTTGAAATAAATACACGTAGAATGAATGAAAAAATGGAATGTTTTGATATTCCTTATTCAATTTTTCACCAATTTTTTGTTGAAAATGTCAAACGCAAGTAAAGATGTAAGACCCAAAGTATTGGCCTATGTGTATCTTTCCTGGTAAGTATTGCATTTTCATATCTAACCTAAAAAGACGTTTGTAAATATCCTAAAATATTCATTATTTCATCAAAACTTGCATTTCTGATGTGACAATCTATATAAAGCCATTTCTGGTTGTTATATTCAATTCAACAATATCAACAAACACAAATTCCATCTATAATATCCTAAAAATTCTAATATTGTATCCAATCGAATAAACTTGATACATACAAATTTATATTGTCTGAATTGATTACACTGGCCATCATCTATGACAATTTGTGAGATTTTGATATTCTAATGCAGGATTTTAAAAAGGATAGTAAAAAAATTTCTATTTACAATTGGAGTAAAACTCAACAATTATTTAAGGACATAATAATGATAGACAACAAAATATGGACGTACAATCTTCCTGCTTAAATGTAGTATTTAACTAGTTTCAGTAGCACAAGAAACCGCAATCCATAAAAGAGATGTAAAAAAATGCAATAATAACTGAAAATTTAAATTGAACTTCAATTATGATTAAATAAATGAAAAAAATTGTTTGAAATCGCCTAATATCTATTGAAACGTAATAGATAACGATATAAATTACTAATAATATTTCAGATTTTACTTTGCTAAATTTTTGTGAGTTTACTTTCATTGTAACAAATTGAAAAATTTAAAAAGTGAATGATAACAAAGTGCCAACACCTAAAGTGACCAAAAAATGTATCCCAAATTTCACCATTTATATCACATAAATATATCAATAAATAAGAATAAAAGTTCGTGATAAGCAGAACCACATACTTACGAGGATCTCAAGAAGTTTATGAGTCTTTAGCCGATAATACATCAACAGAAACATTAGGTCGAGTACTACCACTCGTAATTCATCCGATAAGCCAGAACTGACGAAAAAGTTCAATAATCGAAGCAAAGAAATAATTTGAGATACAGTATGATATACAGCAAAATAAGAAGGAACAGAGCTGACCAATACAGATATGATTTTAAAAAGTCAGAAGCGACAAAGGAAATAAATAATTCTCGGTGCACAAGTGCTGCAATGAAATCGGGACACAGTGAGATCGTGTAAACGGGACGCAGAGATAGCTGTCAGATGCCCTAAACTTATCGCAATAGCTATCGGAGCTGACGCAAGATAGTTATCAATTCAGACGACAATTTCCCTCCCTTCTAGCGATAGCTAACTGATTGATCTAGCTAAGGTATCAGAAAGCTATCTACGTCCTGTTCACAAGCTCCCATTTGGCGTACTTATTTCAGGCAGCTCCGCTGATATCAACGCTGCCTCACAATTATTAGCAGCACACAATGGGGAACGCAGATAGCTCTCGATACCCTAGAACTATCGCGATAGCTATCGGAACTGATGCAAGATAGGTATCAGATCAAACGAAAGTTCTCCCTCTATCTAGCTTCACCCCGATAGCTAACGCCATAGGTCTAGGGTATCAGAATATTAGCTGCGTCCCGTTTACACGCTCCCATTTGGCGTAGTTATCTAGGGCAGCTCTTCTGATTTCTAACTCTGTGTTGCGATTACTTAGCAATGCAGACAGGGGGACGCAGATAGCTTCCAGATACCCTAGAATTATCGCGATAGACGAAAGTTTATCTCCCTATCTAGCGTCACTTCTGATAGCTAACGCGATAGGTCTAGGTATTGAGAATGTTAGCTGCGTCCCGTTTACACGCTCCCATTTGGCGTAGTTATCCGAGGGAAGTCGCCTGATTTCCTGTGTTGAGATTACTTTGCAGCACAGATTAGGAGACGTAGATACCCCAGAACTATCCCGATAGCTATCGGAGCTAATGCAAGAGAGGTATCAGATCAAACTAAAGTTTCTCCCATAACTAGCTTCCTTCCAATAGATAATGGATGGTATATGGGTATCAAAATGTTATCTACGTCCCCTTTACACGATCACATTAGGCATAGTTATCTCAGGCAGCTCACCTGATTTCTGAAGCTGCGTCACGATTACTTTGCAGCTCTCAGATACCCTTGACCTATCGCGATAGCTATCGGAGCTGATGCAAGATAGCTATTAGATCCGACGAAAGTTCCTTACTCTATCTAACGTCACCTTCAATAGCTAACGGATAGGTATAGTGTATCAGAAAGCTACGTGCGTTCCGTTTACAAGCTCTCTATTAAATATAGTCGGTTGTCGCAATATTACAGCGATAATACATTGTAGAAAACGGAAATCGACAGGTTAGTAGGGAAATATGGCCACGAATATCAATCGTACATCAAAATAACCGGATAATTTCGCATTTCCAGCTTATTGCCAATGCCATTGACAAACTGCATTGAGTAATTTTTTTGACAACACGCTGTCATGCTAAATTATCGGTAGTTTTGAAGCACTTGTGCAATGACTACTGATAATTTATTGTTTTTGTTTTCAAATTAAGCTCAAATCTGAATTGTCTTCCAGAAAAACCTCGTCAAGTATACCCGCAGTATTCCAGTTATAGGTTCTTCGTTGTATATCATATCTTTGGAACCTAAGTATTATGTGTACCTCAAAAAAAAACCGAGATGGTTTTCTTAAACTTTTGCTTGGTTTTCTTGATTTGTAGAAACGTTAATCAATTCAACCTATCACTGATAGAAATTATTGATGTTGGAGAATAAGAGATTTAAAGAATAACAATTTCCTAATATAATCTCTCTTCTATCTTCTTGGATATCCAAAAAGGACCAATTCATTCTTCCCAATTAGATATTTATATGATATAAGACAATTAAATTAGGACAGATTTCTACCCTGTTTCACATAAACTTAGATCACATGCAAAAATAAATCCTCATTTGATCACAGAACAAGGAAAAATGTTATCGTTGTACTGTTGAAATAACTGAATAAGGACATTTGTATGGAATAGTATTGCTACTTTGGGAAAAGGAAGACAACCATCAGTCCTTAACACCACACAATATTTATATACAACCCGTAATGTATTTATTTACAAAATGACAGACAAACAAATCCTTCAAGCATCAATTGGAAATCTCTAATGTAATTCAAATAGAAGAATCACCTCTAGCAAGACATTTATTGTCGATATATTTCAGAATTAATGGAGGTTATGTTCATATTCGTCACCTCAGCCTTCCAGTTGTGGTTATTACAATAAGACATGATACCTACTACAAGTTTTTATGGCAGATACTTTACAATACTAGGTACCTACTCGAGTTCTAGTAACTACTACAGGGAAGATACTGAAATTTATTGATAACAATTAAGAACCACCTTCATTTATTTCAGTATATTCTATGTAAACCAAAATTCACTGCAAGTATTTGACAAAGGTGAAATCTATCATTTGAAGAAAAGGTTCAAGTTAATTTTAATGAAGAATAAATCGATCGAATCATTATTTACATATCAAGAGTAAACATATTTGAGGGTAACTTTTTTGATATTTCTCTCAAATGGCTTGGAAAAAATATTGTAAATCGAAAGTAAGCCCATGAATCTAGACCATGGAATACTTAAGAAAATATCACCTTAGAGAAGAAAGAATTATGGTG
>JACDNR010000930.1:0-38867 GCA_013421045.1 Propylea japonica | reverse complement strand
TCCCGTACTAAGCAAAAGTAACAAACAAAAATTTTCTATCAAATTTATTGCAGTTGAAATATAGAAAAAATATTCCTCTAATTTCGGAACATAGATTGAGTACCTATTTCTTGAGAAAACTAGGGTGTACCTATATCAGTAACTCTAGTGAAAATGATATCGAGCATGAGCAAGCAAGCCAGGTGGTCCTTTGTACTTTGTTGACTTCGTTGGAATTCAGCAATTTGTAATAATCCAGGACAAAAAACATTTTCATGTTCCCTATAAGTTATGCGATAAGCAATGGTTCCTAATTTTATCAATCCTAGAAATTAGGACAAACACATTGCAATAACAATGAATTTTTATAAAATCAACAGAAGAGAATGTGCTGGATCACAACTATGTGCAGAATAAACGAGTCTCCGAAGAAAGAGACAAAACAAACTAGCAATGTATGTGGGCATAACGATCAGAAGTCACTGAAAACTGTTCCTTCATTCAATTTATTCAATAAGTAGATACTACAATCACCCTAGACTAGTTTTGTAAGGTTATTGTTATGCATTGATTCCCAAGTGGTCCAGGTGGACCCCCAGGGTCCACGGGAGGCCCGACAGGGTCTACGCTTGCGTGAAAAAAAAAATAGGGGTCCACAACTCGTTAACGGGGGTCTATAAAAATGTATCAGGTGACCCGACTTGAATTCTCCTATGAATATAGGGAGACAATATATAGGCAGACAATATTATAAGAAGCTTGACTTCTTAATGAATATGGAAGACAATATTATAAGAAGCTCAGCAATTGTTTTTTGTAAGAACTTGCATATTCCATATTCAGAAAGAGCGTGTCAAGACTCGCCGATGCCGATATTGATAATTTGCTGTCAATTCACCAAGAACATCCCTCCCATTACACCCTACTTATTTGGTCTCACTGTCTTCGTAGCGAGATACAGGGTGTTTTATGAATTTTGCCCTTTCTTCCTGAGGCCGTACCAGACGAACCACAGGGTATATTTTCTTCATATTGTCAAATATGTTCCTAATTGAAGCCCAAAAATATCATGCAATAACCGGCTCGAAAATCCAGGCCCGGGTAACAAAAAATTATGAATCGTTTGTTTGAATCCTCGAAACAAACACCCTGTACATCGGAATTTTGAAAATCTGTTTTAATATTCGAAAACATCACTAAAACTAAACTGAGACGTATACTTCAAATTTTCGCGCAGAAATTTTACTGCACAAATTTCAAGGTAAATATGAAGTTTTCAGAACTTGGATACCCGAAAGTGGTTTGAAGTGACTTTAACAATGAATTATCAACAATATCGAATCCATAATTATTTCAACATTACTTTGTAATTCATTTCCACATTGGTTTTCCTTTTTATAGCCGTATACTTGAAAATCCAAGTCCGGTCAACGAAAATTATGAATCGTTTGAATCCTCGAAACTACACCCTGTACATCGGAATTTTGAAAATCGGTTTTAAAATTCGAAAATACCACTAAAAACTGCACTGAGACGTACACTTCAAATTTTCGCGCAGATAGTTTCAATGCACAAGTTTTCAACGTAGAAGTGAAGTTTTTAAGAACTCAGATACCTGAAAGTGGTTAGAAGTGACTTTCACAATGAATTATCAACAATATTGAATCCATAATTATTTCATCATTACTTTGTGATTCATTTCCACATTAGTTTTCATTTATTGAGAAGTGAGTTGCATTCTACGTATAATAATTATGGATTTCAATATTTTGATAATTCATTGTTAAAAGTCACTTCAAACCACTTTCAGGTATCCAATTTCTTAAAAACTTCACTTTCACGTTGAAAATTGTGCAGTGAACTATCTGCGCGAAAATTTAAGTATACGTCTCAGTTTAGTTTTTAGTGGTGTTTTCGAATATTAAACAGATTTTCAAATTCCGATTGTCAGGGTGTTGTTTCGAGTATTCAAACGATTCATAATTTTTTGTTAACCCGGACCTGGATTTTCGAGGCGCTTATTGCATGATATGTTTGGGCTCTCAATTAGGAACATATTGCCAAATATGAAGAAAATATACCTGGTGGTTCGTCTGGTACGGCCTCAGGAGAAACGGGCAAATTCATAAAACCCTGTATCTCGGCTACGAAGATAGTGAGACCCAATAAATGGGGTATCTCTAGAACCGTCTTGGTGCCACCTATTCACCTGTGAAGTATTTCCCTTTCCCAATGAAACACCCTGTATAATAATTCTTGATTGTCCCCCGTATTCGTTTTCACTTATGCTGATAAACTAGCTGGTAGCATTAGCTGCTATTGACCATCAAACATTCATCTTCTTAGAACGCGAACTTGATCTTGCCACACAATATCAGGATTGTCCTCAACATTCAGTCATGGAGCAATTTACTTTCGGTTCTGTGATATTTACATTTCAGAACGCTATATTAGTCTATTACGAACAGAAAATTGGCTTTCAATATGTGAATTTTCGGTGAAAAAATAAAGTTTTTCTTATCATAACATTTTTGGGGGAAAACTATGATAAATAAAACTTCATCAAATAATATCAACTTTTATTGAGTAATTTTTTTCTCAGTAGATATTATTCATGTTGGTCCAATTCCCTCTTTTTATTCTGTATTTTGTACTGTAAAGACAAAGAATTTTTTTATGAAATTACCTCACCAATAATTTCTTTAGTTTTTTTTATTGTATTCGAATGAAAAACAATTGTACGATATTCGACAATGCTATTTTTTTCGTCAGTATATAGCCTCCCTCCATTTGGATAATTATTATTTCACATTTTCTGGATAACATACACCGATTCATTATTTATATCATTAGTTTATGATCATTTGTTGAACGAAGATGAATAAGAAAATATTTCAATCTTTAGAAAACTTGAATATTATATTAATACGATTCAGATCTCAATTCATTATTTTCGAACAAAAACTACGTTACAAATGTAATACCATTGATTATGTAAATCAAGTATATCTTATGTGATCTACAGTAACTGTTATGGAATTTCACATAATCCACTTACAACAACCCAAAAGATTTCTACAGTTCTGAGTGGTCATAAATTAAACCTTTTGATTACTCATTATACTGAATCCAATCTACAAAAAATTAAATTCAGAAAAAATTAAGGTATAAAAAACAATTTTCAATCAAATGTAGCAAATGAAAAATTTTACGAAACAAATAAATCTATTAATTAATCCCAATCAAACTCGATTCCTTCTACAAAAGAATACACTCAAATTTGCTTACTGCATTATCATGAAACACAGCGTAATTTGCACTGGCGATCACAATTTTATTCAATCAAAACATGAGACGCTGGCATTTAATAACCTTAAAAATTATTATATCATCCGGAAGGAATTTTAAATTTAAATTTTTCTCCTTCGATGAACCCGCTACGAAGAGAGAACATTGACTAAAAGCACGATCTTTGGTACTCTGCTGGCCCTACGCAGCATCCAGCATGCCGTGGACCACACTGAATAGGTAATCTATGAATGAAATGCACTCAATGTACCAATGGAAGAAGGGATACGAAGCGCTCCGATTGGTCGAGTATGTAGGCTCCACCTGCCATCTCCCACTATAACGACTTAATCGCTACTAGATCTTATTAAAGCTAAACTCTACTCTGAATCCAAAATAGATTTCGTGCATTTGAGAAATCAAACTTAAAAAAAATCGATTAACAGCACAATATGTTGATCGACAGTGTTACAAAAGTGTTTATGGGGATTACCCCAAGGGAACTTATCTTCAGTTTTGTTCGTTTTCACCAGTGCTCTAGTGATCATTCGACTTTTTCAAAATATCAGGAAGTGGCTGAGCCTTCCTCCAGGACCATGGGGTTTGCCCTTCGTAGGTAGTCTGCTTTTCCTCAAGAAGGACCTTCACATTCACTTCAGGGATATGGCAAAAGAGTATGGCAGTTTATGTTCAACCCAGATTTGGAACACATCTGTTGGTGATATTGAGTGACTACAAGATGATAAGGGAGTTATTTAGAAGGAAGAATTCACCGGTAGACCTGACAACAGAGTTCACCAAAATATTGGGAGGCTACGGTACGTCCAATTGAATTTATTTCCTTTTTTTTCATCATCATTTTTATTTTCCAAAAACCACCACCGAGAAAAAATTTGCACGAAACCAAGATAAAAGTAGAGAAAAACGATAACATATTCCAATGAGATACTTAAAGATGCCGGCTCTAGACACGCGCTGTTGTTTATAATGGTTAAACTCGCGATTGAGTCAATTTACTCGCATACGATTGACACACTTTTCTGGCCTTCAAGGGTCATCTCACAGTAAAAGTGATGGTAGATCTTATTGTTATCATTATTTACTGCCGTTAACCTCAATTTTGCCACAAGCCTTCGAAATCTAAACTGAATGAAGTTTCGTCATCGCAAATATTCGCACATCAGTATTTCGAACTTCGAACACGAATTTTGACTTCTCACCATTTTCAGGCCTTATCAACACGGCCGGCAAACTGTGGAAGCAGCAAAGAAAATTCGTTCACGAGGGTCTTCGTCACTTCGGAATGTCATATCTTGGATCCAGAAAGGCTCTCATGGAAAGCAGGATCACTAATGAAGTTAAGAATTCCTTAACGTTCTCAAGTCTAAGAAAGGCGAAAAGATCGATCTCAATCCCTACTTTGCGGTGTCAATCTCCAACATTATCTGCGAGATTCTAATGAGTGTTAGATTCTCTTATGATGACCAGAAATTCAGGAGGTTCATGCAGCTGATTGACGAAGGCTTCAGGCTTTTTGGATCACTAGACAAGGCTGTTTACATCCCCCTGTTGAAGTACTTGCCAGGAAAATGGAAAACTATCAACAGAATCAAGCAGGTGAGATAACAGCAAAAGTCTTTTTGTTTGATCACACCTTAACGTCCGTTTGAGATAAAGTTCAACAGAAGTAAGAACGTATATTTATGTTTTCATCTCTTGCAGAACCGCCAAGAAATGGGATTATTCCTACAAAACGCCATCGATGAACACAGGCAAACATTCAAAAAAGACCAAATAAGAGATATTCTGGATACATATTTGCTTGAGATCGAAAAGGCTAAAGAAGCAGGAACTGGTCATTGCCTGTTCAATGGAAAAGACCACGGTTAGTACTTATGATTTTTAAACTCTAGAAGCCTTCATCTATCTTTTTCAATTTCATGAATTGTTAACCATTGTATTTCTAATTGGACAAATTTCTTTCCAGACCGCCAAATTCAGCAGATTCTTGGTGATATCTTCTCAGCAGGTATGGAAACTATCAAGAGTACCCTCCAGTGGCAGTCGTCTTCATGTTGCACTATCCTGAGGCCATGAAAGCTGTGAAAGATGAGCTGGATGAAGTAGTTGGCAGAGATCGTCTCCCTAAACTTGAAGATATGCTTACTTGCCTGTAACCGAGGCCACCATTATGGAAGTACTGAGAAGATCTAGCATTGTACCATTGGGAACTACACATGCACCTACCAGGTAAGCATTCATGATTCATTATATGATCCAAAAAACTGCTCTGGTCATTGTATCAGCACCTCTTGCTAGCTTAAAGGTGAATATGAAAACGGAAGAGAACCTTTTGCAGAAGCTGACATATTCTCTTTAGAACATGTTCTTTACTTGAACTCAATAGTCATCATTTTGTTTATGCTTCCAATTCGTGAAAAGAGAGATCATTGACACCAAGAGAAATTGGTCAGCACTTGGACCACCAGACATGGTGATACATTGAGGTTATGCTGCGTAACAAGTTTCCGCTTGATTTTTAGAAATCTGGTTCCATTATTTTCATCATACGAGACGGGTAAAATATGCGTTCGGTTTTTATTCTCACCTGCGAGAAGTGAAAGTTCACCGTGTCAAAATTTCGACAAGAGGTTCAATAAACTGCTTGATACCAGTCGGAATTTCACAAGGCTATTTCGTAAGACACGCAAATCCAAGTGGTAGGAAGACAATTCTTTTATGTAACAGTACGCACTATAAGAATATTTATTTATAATTATTAATTTTGGCATATAGGACGGCTACTTCAGCGTGTATTCGCATCTGTTGTGAAACACCGTGCGCAACGTTTAGATGGCCACATAGCTATGACATAACTCTGTCTGGCCATTCGACCTCGAGGAGCTTGCAGACATTTACACCAAAAGAGTTATAGTCGGGCTAGAATGCTCTTCTTTCCTGGACCTGATCTAATCTTCCACGAATATTAGTTTGGTGGTTCTTTCTCTGACATTGAAGACACAGATTCTATCATTTGTTGGAATTTATACTACCGATATTCAAGTCACCATTTGAATACTCGCACATATCTGTCATATAACGAAGAGTCATTCTCAAACACCAAAGTTAGCAAGAATTAAACTTTCTATATTTTTTCGAAGTGAAGAGTCTCCTAACAATTCCTCTTTTTGTTTCAGGGATGTCACACTAAACGGTTTTTCACTTGCCTAAACATGTCCAAGTGGTCCCACTTCTGCATGCTGTTCACATGGATCCTAACCTATGGGATGAACCACAAAATTCAACCCTTCTAGATTCATAAACGCTGAAGGTAAGGTGGTAAACCTGAGTTCTTCTTACCTTTCGGAGTAGGAAGAAGAGTTTGCCTTGGAGAATAATGGCAAGGATGGAATTGTTCTTGTTCTTCTCCAACTTCATGCACACCTTCGATATGTCCATACCAGAAGGTGAGACCCTACCAAATTTGCATGGAATAACTGGTATCACCATCAGTCCAAGTCAGTACAATGTAATCTTAGAACCTAGACCTAATGGTTGGGATAAACCATCCACCATAAGATCAACTGGAAGCCATTAAGAAGTAGAGTAAGCTTCCAGTTGCTCCGAAACGGGTCAAAACATAGTACAACTGTATAGTAATTAGATTAAGTAACTATTTATCACATCAAGTATGTGTCAATTCATACCATTTATGCTCAGATGATGTTTGATTCAAAAACCGTCGTGTTATCATATCATCACATTTGCGAAGTTCATCAAATTGTGTTCTATTTTTGTATTCCTGCAAATCATTTCGAAGTCTTCTATGAAGGCGTTTCAATCGTAACTGTTTTATTAGAAATATTGTGAGTAGGTATGTTTACATGAACATACTTTACTCACATTTTTCTCTTTGAGATTATCTCTATTTTATGGAGGAAAATGAACCAATAGTTCAACCATTCACTGCCTTACAAATTGGGTTGAACTCCAATGTTCCTATACAAAAACATCATTCATCAATTGATGTGAAATATTTTTATTATAACTTTTTATTACAATTGAAACAGTTTACTTCGCATTTTCAGCAGGACCACATCTATATAGCGTTACTTGCTTTGTTGGTTGAATTTTAGTAGCTAGTGACTGAACATGTGGTCCTGTGTCTTAGTTTTAGGCAAAGTACTTACATTTAATAATTTCCATTCAACAGATCGCTAGAGATTTGATACCAGGCTGTGTGAAAAGTGTTCAATTATCCAGCCTAAGTTTAAACATTTCACCATATATTTAAGTGTACTAGTCAATCACCATCATCATAATTATTTCTGTCATTTGGTTTTAAATCTTATGAAGTTAGTTATTGTCTTTTCATTATATCATCTCTGGTAGTCAGTAGTTCCAGTAGTTCTATTAATGATTACTTGTTTGTTACCATTTCAATTCAATTTGCATTGTGTCGAAATTGTGTTCAATCTACCATTTACTTTTAAGTGACACGACTTTTCAATCACTTCATTTTCACACTAGTATTAACATGTAAATATGTAATTGTATGTACCAATTAAGTGTGTTCATTTAGACATTCCATTTAAGTTATTTTTTATTTAAAATAAAATATAATTAATCAATAAAAAAATAATTTTTTTTTTCCTCATACCTTTTGTTGAGGTATCTACATCAGTGTTACCGCTGAGTTTGAGAAAACCGATTTTGGACCAACAGGTCCTCAATTCGAATCAAATAATTTCAAGAAACTTTTTATTGAATGAAATATAGTTTTGGTTAAATGCTGTAATTATAAAATACATAGAAAAGAATAGTTATTAAAAAAACTTAAAAATGAACTGAATTTTAATAATTTCTTATACTTTTATTGAAAAAAGAGAATCTACAAAATTACAAAATATCTTAAATTTATTTTGAAAAGCATATGAGTTACGACGTTTTTATCGCACAATGCGAATTTTGCTCAAAGTAACATCCGCACCTTAAGTATGATGCTCATATCTTCATATTTGTTTGAAAATCAGTTCATTATTGTCAGGAGATAAGGTAATACCCACAGTTTCCATCCAACTTAACGGTTTCTTTGTTGTTTTCAACGATATGTGATATTTCTGTAGAATTGAAGATGCAAATAGATATAGAAGCATCTTGGCTAATTCCTCTCCAACACAATTCGTTTTCCTAAAATTTAAAGAAAACAAAATGAGAAAAATTGATTCCATCAAATGTACCCAACAAAATGTACAAAATTCAACAGAATCGAATAACAACGTTCAAGAAAGTAAGGTTGATTCCAGAACAATCAATTATTCTATAGTTAAATGTAGAATGATAATGATCATTATAAGTAATTTTTTTGAAACTAAAATAATAAATCAGTGATAAAATATATAATAACACAAACAAGACAGATGATAGATAAATCCGAGATAGGCGAGTAACAATATCTAAAAATTAATCATAACTATGAATTATGTATAAAACTAAGATATTCCCGTAGGATTTTGCTCTACAGTCTACAAATATGGCAGCAAGAAAAGGTTAGCCAGAGAATTACATAAAATATTGAATGAATATAAATCCGATCGTACCCATATTTGAAATTTTTTACGTCTTACCTAATTGGAATGGGATTAAATTCTCTGCTTTCGAATACCTGCCATTACCATCTATGAATCGCATAGGATCAAATATTTCGGGATTTTTCCAGGTTTTTCGTCCATGTGAACGGCCCACTGTAATGGTATTATCATGGAACCCTTGGGTATACAGTATCCTTCGATTTCAACTGGACCCACAGTACCATGAGGGATACCTACCGGTACCGTACTTCTTATTCTTTGTACTTCAGCAATGGAAGCTTCAAATAATGGTAAATATTGAAAATCGTCCATAGTGGCCGATTTTCCTTGTAGAAACCGAAGTGAATTCTTCCTGAACGAGTTTTTTGAAAATCTTCATGAAGGCTCATGAAGAGGAGGTACCAACTGGAATGATAACTGTTAGGAAAAATCTAAATTTTATTATTTTACACACACCTTAAAGTTGTGAGAGTGGTATCTAGTCCTGCACCGAATATCAGCAAGAAGATATCTCTCACTGCTCATCATTATAGAATTGTTCGCCCCGAGAATTTTTTTTTTTCCTCTTCTCCAGAAGAAAAGTATCTAATAGATTTTGAGGCTCATAGTTGGGATTTTCTTGTAACTTCTCCTCTAGAAACTTACGATGGTTTTCAATAATTCCATCGTATAGCTTGTGTGTGATTTCCAACCATTTTTGAGAAAGTTCAATTCTTCTTGAATTTCGGCAAAACCCTTGAATAATGACGTAATGATGAGGCAAGTAGCAGATACAGATAAATGTAAAGTGCCAGTAGATTCTCTGATAAGACCGAATAAGCATTTTCGCCAACCAAGAGAATCCATGCCAGATTAGCTCTTCCAAAATTAGATGAAATTTACCTTAATATAGGAATGAAATTGACAGGTCCTGCAATACCGATATACTTGATGCCCTCCTCTTGAAGATGCTGCAAATACTTCCAAGTAACATCATCCTTAGACCATGATTCTCCAAACACTATTTCATTCATGAAAGAACCTACAGCATGACGTAAATGATCTGAGGTGAAACGGTCACGGAGTCTCCCAGACTTCGAATGTACTGAAAATTAAACTAGATAGATTGATATTTTCGCTGCTGAAGGATAAGGATAGTTTCTAGGCTTCCCCACAGTATTCTAAGAGGATTTTCACCTGACGTTTCTCTTACTATCATTGCGATCTGTAGAGGTGATGTTATGAAGATAAAGAATCATATTCATCAAGAGAGCATGCTGAAAATCCTTTTAGGTCTTGCCCAAACACCTTTCCATATTCAGTTATTCAAGTTTATAAATAACACCTTGAATTATCGTTTCAGCCATTGACTTCAACTTACTTCTTCTCAAATTCGTTCGCTTGCTTTTTTATCAGAGATTCCATGGAATTCTTCTGGGAACTGGCTCTAGTACCACCAATATTCCTCAAAAAGTTGAAAACAAGTCTTCTCTGGTCTTTCCATAGTTCCCCTTCAGCGCATATTAAACCTGTATGGTAAATTTATTTTTTTAAAGTTTCTTTCTTTTTCGAACAGTAGTTTACTTCTTGATTGTGGCATGTAAATCCTAGAGTGGGTTTAAATAGTCGTAGTAGTTATTAATGGCATTGAGCTCGATGGTTTTTGTAGGAGATCCACATAACCTACAGATAGCGAAATTCATCTTACTGATTTTTTATAGCTAGTATCTCATGATACTATGACCTGTGTAATATTACATTACGAGTTACACCTGTGTGAACCCGGCACTAGGTTTGTTAACCCGGTGAGAATACTTAACTCTTTTTTTCAGACTTCTCATAACCCTCAATGTGCTGTCGAGACACTAAGAGGGAGTCAGAATTTGCATTGCTACTGACAGTCAGATGACACTAAGACAACTGATGGGCAGTGATTGTAAATTAAGGACCATTTGGAGCTGTAACAACCCTCAGAACAGAAAAGGGAAGCAAACACGATGAACTCGTAACCTCATGATTAGGGTTGAATATTCGGAAAAATAGAGAAAACAATCAAAGATACTTATTGCACCTTCAAAGGGAAAGCTCAACAAGCTCAACAAGTCAAAAAACGAGTAAAGGCTACTTACTAGAGTTTCAATAAGTCTCGTTCTGGGCAGCTGTATTGTAGTAAGCCACAAATGAATTCGGGAATCAAAGGGAACAAAGAGGCCAATACACTTGCCAAAAAGGGCGCACGAATGTCACTCATTGTCTCAGAACCCTCCTGTGGTATGGGTAAATCTACCTATAAGAAGGAGTTTCTGAAGAAGGAGAAAGCTGAGATGGAAAACTCTGGCGGAATCTCATATGAATGGATCATTTCGCTAAGCTCCTTCGGAACTTTGAAACAGCAAGATCCAAAAGATATCTGGATCCTGGTAAGAAACAATTTCACCTCCTCACTGGCTTTCTTACAGGACACTGTCGCCTCAGGAAGCCCCTGTTGAGGATGGGATTATCGGACACTGACGAGTGTAGGTTCTGTGGGGAGGAGGAAGAAACCCGCATTCACCTAGTCATGTAAAGCTTCGACATTGCGAGCTTAAGGAGAGAATGCCCTGGGCGATAAACTTGTAAGAGTGGAGAACTAGCTTCGTTGAAGCCTTTAGAGATACTGGATTTCATCAGATCTCTGGAACTGGAATTCGAGCTATAAAGGGTGTGATCAGAACAGCTCTGTAAGAGGGCACAATAGACCTTGAGGTCGTGGTGAACTATAACCCCTTTTTAAACTGTAAGTCACAAAAGACCCCATTGGTCGCAGTGCAGAAAGGAGGTGCTAATCGACTACAAGTTATCTATAAAAACAAGGACATAATTGAGCAATAAAATCCAAGGATTCATGAAATAGGAAAACCACAGAAATAGTCGCCTATCTACAAATCATTTTAATGCCTGTAAAGCGGCAGGTCGTGTTCCGAGACGTCATTCTTTCATGGTGAATGAAATCAAGAGTGACCAGTTAGTCATCGACGGTTATAAACGGCATTTCCGAGCCGCTAACGTTAGTTCTTCACCAAGGATCCTTCGAGGTGGTCACTATGACGTTGCTGGACCTGCGAGACTCCGAGTATTAGCAGGCGTTTTCTGGGACTTTTCGTTTTCAACAGGACTTCCAGAAAATGAGGTTTTGTTTTGACCTGCATATTTGCATGTATACAGGGTGTTCCCAAATTGAACGTACAAACGAAAAGGGGAGATTCCTTAAGTGAGTTTAAGGAAAAAAAAAAGTCCCATAACATGGGGTCGCAAACGTTTCGTTTTCGAGATTCGAGAGTTTTAATCAAAAACATGTGTTGATTATACGAGTTTATTGAATCTTTTGAATCATCGCTACAGATCTGGAAATTTCCATAAAAACTGACACTGAATTAATTCACCTCAGCTTACAAAGTGGCCTTCCCATCATAATTTGAATTTTCACGAGGATTTCGAGAGAATCGTTCAAAATTTTTTTTCTCGAAATCGTTGGTAGATACGACAAAACTATAAGAGACCGAAAAGTTTAGTATAAGAACAAAGCTTCTTTTTACATTTTTTCAATTAACAGTTGCTCACCAAAAAAAAGTTCTGCAGAAGAACAGGTGGCAGTGTTCCAGAAAAAATATCACCCTGTACATCTTCTATCGAAATTGCCATGTCACGTGGTGAGAATTCTCAAATGTAATATCTATGCCAAATTTCAGTTGAATATCTTGTGAATTGTAGATACTATGAGAAAAAACTTGAAAAAATTCAAACTTCAACACTCTGTATCTCGAAAACGAAACGTTTGCGACCCCATGTTTATAGGACTTTTTTCTTAAACTCACTTCAGGAATCTCCCCTTTTCGTTTGTACGTTCAATTTAGTGACACCCTGTATATGCGCGATAAAATATGGATATTGTTCGAGTAATTAATGATTTTTCCGTCGACCTCAAAATAAAGGGCGGTTTCAAAGTGTACGAAATTGATCATTAATGGCCCATTTTAATGCTCCGTTTATGCCATTTTAATGTGTTATCCTCATGACAACCGTACACAAAGTATTCAGAAGCACTTCAAGAAACTTCAAAACTCTACTTGAACATAGAAACATAGAAATTCCATTGTGTTGAATATATGTCTTGTGCAAAATGAGAATGTATTTCAATCAAGTATTTATACCGAATTCATATTGAGGTTGTCGAACAAATCTTGTAATCAATTCGGTTATTAATCGAGTGACTTATGGTCTCGAGCTATAAACGAGTTCACTTCGCTCACGCGTTCAAATATCTTGACCATTAATCGCTCTTTGAATCTTTCAATATAGTGTACTAAAATTCGAGGAACGATTGTTCCGACCAAACTGATACGAATTTAGGCGTTTTTTTTCTTTAGTTGTATATCTGGAAGAGAATTTGGCTCAATGTAAAATATGTGGTTCTATGAGCCAAGAAAATAATGTAAAACAACTTCTTCATGACTTTGTATACAGATCTTTCTGCGCTTAAGCTACAGCCTTCTTTACTTCTTTAACAGAGTTACCAAAGATAACATTAAACATGGAAGGGCCACCAGAAATTAGAAGAAAGATTTCACAAAAGCCAATAAATGCAAGCAAAGCTAGAGACAATCGGAAAATAAACTGAGACTGAAGAAAACAAATTCTCCACTTCTTCAACATATAGGTACTCAAAAATAACATTGAACATGGAAGGGCACACCAGAAATTATAAGAAATATTTTACAAAATCGAATCAATGTAAGTAAAGCTAGAGACAATCCGAAAACAGACTGGGACTGAAAAAATACATTCACAAAATATTTGGTTATGTTATTGATACGTCATAAACTTATAACCAGGGTCCGTGATCCGAGTAGATCCGTCACGTGACCCAATGGATCGAGTTAATAATCCTGAGTAAGTTTCCGGAAACGCCTATTAACACCCGAATGTGGAAGAGCGCCATCCTGATTAAACCAAATTGTTTCAATAGGGATATCTCGATCTTCTTCATTAGGAAACATGACAGCTAGAGCAGGCACCAATTCAAACCTTAAAAAGTTAAGATCATGATATAAGAATGTTTCTTATATCATGGTTCAACTGTAAGGTTATCTTGAAAAAAGTGTGGCCCCAATATTCTGTTGTTAATGATACCTGCTCATAAATCTACTATCTGAGGATGCTGTGTGAGATAGACATATCCAGTTTGGGTTTTCCGTACTCCATAAACTATAATTCCAGCTGTTAAACATTCTTTAAATGAAAGGTAGCTTCATCCAATAAGAGTATGTTGAATGGAAACACAATTTCTCCTCGCAGGATCTCATAATTTCTTCACAAAATTGCAAACGTCCGTCATGGTCATCTTCCGAAAGCTCTTGGACAAAATGTACCTTATAAAGGTGATAATAGTCTTCTTTGGAAAATCTCCTAATCGTAAGTGTCTAGTCGCAGCATAGTTTTGGGTCCATGAAACCAATGAAATCTTCCTGCAGAGATATGGCAATTGTCCAATTTTTGATCCTCGTCTAAAATAAGTGGCCGACCACTTCTGGGCAAACTCTTTACTGTGCCATGTTCTTCAAATTTGTGGAAGATACTACGTTAAATTCACTCTTAGATAAGAAGGTATTAATAAAAGAGGTTTGCCTTCTATACCAATAACCATAAAAGTGAAGTAAAAAAAATAGTATGGAAAGATCTCATGTGTCACGAGCTTTTCAAAGAGCCTACATATGACATATTATCATTTCAAAAAAAGGTTACAGCAAAGAGGTTGAAGAACAATATGTATTTAATTTCACTGTGAAAAAAATGTTCAATTCAAAATCAATTCAAGTGTTTATTTTTTTAAGCGGCTGATTCAAAAGATATAATAATAAATTAAAATGAGGACTTTCGCGAAACACTGTATACAGGGTGTCCAAAACTCGACGTCAACCCGAAACTGGGTGAAAGGCAAGTAATGCTGGTTGTCAGAAAAATATAAAAAAAATCTAAGTTGCATGATATTAAAATAACAGGCATTTAAAAAAACACGCAAAATTCCACACCCTGTGACAGTCTTTTCGCTCCTGTTGCCACGAATATCAACTTTTTCCAACTTTTTTTGTTGCTGTGTAACCTTGAATAATGCTTGTCTAAGCTGCAATCAAAATTTTGACACCAGTTGCTCTAGGTTTCATAAAAATAGGGCTTACTTCTCAGAAAAAAAAATTGAAATAAACAATTGCCTAGTTTCAACTGACTGTATTGAAAAAAAAATGTACTACGTAGGTTTGGCATGTTTTTTCAAAAGTTGGCGCATTTAGTGAGGATTCCAATATGGTATAATACTTGTTTAATTGTAGCTGCCGTAGTTCAAATTTATTTTCGATTGCCTTTGAATGCACTTTTTCCTTAACTGCTTCCCAGTAATAGAGTCCAATGGGTTCAAGTCCGGTGAACGGGCCGGCCACGAGATTGGACCAGAACGTCCGATCCATCTTCGGGAAAAAATGTTACCAGGAAAAAAAATTTTCAGAGAAATTTCTCAAGAAAAATTTTTTCTGGAAAAATTATTTTCTCTGCAAATTTTTTTTTCTGATAACATTTTTTCCCGGAGGATGGATCGGACTTTCTGGTCCAATCTCGTGGCCGGCCCGTTCACCAGACTTGAACCCATTGGACTCTATTACTGGGAAGCAGTTAACTAAAAAGTGTATTCAAAGGCAATCGAAAATAAATTTGAACTACGGCAGCTACAATTAAACAAGTATTATACCATTTTGGAATCCTTACTAAATGCGCCAACTTTTGAAAAAACATGCCAAACCTACGTAGTACATTTTTTTTCAATACAGTCAGTTGAAACTAGACAATTGTTTATTTCGAATTTTTTCTGAGAAGTAAGCCCTATTTTATGAAACCTAGAGCAGCTGGTGTCAAAATTTTGATTGCAGCTTAGACAAGCATTATTCAAGGTTACACAGCAACAAAAAAAGTTGGAAAAAGTTGATATTCGTGGCAACAGGAGCGAAAAGACTGTCACAGGATCGAGTAATGGGACACCCTGTATTTTTTATGTACGCTTCTTTTTAATATAATTATATCAAGAAGGACTTGCTTATTTATTGTTCTCTTTTTCTGGTAACGAATATTTCAAAAACTGTCAACTTACTTTTCTTTTTCTACTTTCGACCTCAGGTGATTCATCATTGAGACAATTGGGCAGAACTATGTCTACTAGGAACAAGCGTGCAAATATATTACTGCGCTAATTCTGTAGGTACAAATATTATATTCTTCAAAATGGACACCGTTTATAGATGTAAAATGTTATCTGATTATGTGATTGAATATTATAACAATTCATTCGCTGCAACTCGTGCTCTATAGGAAGGTTAATAACCAGGAAAGTGTTTTACCAGTTTAAAACCCCCATACTCTTAGCAATATTTCGAATAAGTTTGTTGAACTCTAATACCAAGTTATATAATGTCATACAAGAGAATCGGAATGACCGCTCAAATACAGAGCACAGCTTTCATTTACAATAATGTTAATCTCTTAGGATGGAATAAATGTATTATTTTGCAGTGGCGTCCGTGTCATTCAGGAAAGGCATACCTAATTTGGTTTCGAATACTAGCAAATTTTAAAACAATTTTGCACTCAGTTTTGACCTGAAAGTCTTGATGATGGGACAAACATTGATATTTTTTTGGGTTATTTCCATCTTCATCAAATGTCATTCAACTTTTCAGTTAATAATGGACGAATTCTGCACCAGGTTGGGGCATTATTGGCGAACCGGGTCCTTTTTTGGAAATATTCATTGTCAAAAATTCATTTTATCTTTCTTAGCCGGATCTTATTATTGAGGCCCAAATGTTTTGTCTGCCTCAGTTTTTCATCTATTGATGTTATATGTATCTCTAAATTGAGCTGGTTTCTCCAATATAGACTCTACCGCACTCATAAGGCGTTTTCGGATACTTACTAGGATCAACTCGATCCCTAACCTTGGCGTTCGTTTACCTAGTTTTAGTTTAGTTTAGTTCAAAGAGGGGTTACAGTTCAGCGACCTTAAGGTTTATTGTGCCCCTTACATAACTGTTCTGGCCAAAACCTTCATAGCTCGCCTTCCAGTTCCAGGGATCTAATTCATTTACCTAACTAGAACATCAACCCGTGTTCGGAAAGTACGGTGCTATTAAGTCGGTCACTGACTCAGGTTGATCTATCGTAACCCACACGAGATCAATTCAATTTTGTATTTGAAAAAGGCGGGAATAAGTCTTCTACTCTTCTATTAGTAATTTCATATATTCTATTCCTAAAAATTACGTAAAGAGGAGAGAATTTGGCTCAGTGTAAAATGTGTGGTTCCATGAGCCGAGAAAATATTGTGAAACTTCTACATAACTTTGTATCAGATCTTTCTGCGTTAAAGCTAAAGCCTTCTTTACTTCCTTAACAGGAACTCGAAGATAACATGGAACATGCGAGGGCACACCAGAAATTATAAGAAAGATTTTTTGAGAAGCCAATAAATTCAAGCAAGCTAGAGACAATCAGTAAATAAACTGGAACTGAAAAAATAAATTCTCTATTTCTTCAGCGTAGGTACACAAAAATAACATCAAACGTGGAAGGACACATCAGAAAGTATAAGAAATATTCATATAGGCCAATAATAGTAAGCAAAGCTAGGGACAATCCAAAAATAAACTGGGATTGAAAAAATTAATCCATAAAATATTTGGTATGTTATGAATACGATACGATTGTCATTCAAATCCTAAACCTGATGTGATATAAACTTAGAAACCGGGTGAGTGATCCGAGTAGATCCGTCACGTGACCCAATGGATCGAGTTAGTAACCCTGAGTAGGTTTCCGAAAACGCCTATAAGGTACTTTATATATGCATTTCTGGTTAGTTGATTTCATTATTAGGTTTTACTTAAGTAAGAATAGCCCTTATTCTATCTTGAGTCTTGACTGCTGTTCTCACATTTTACTCCTTTCCAATTCTTCGAATCTTTTCAGAAAACCCTTTAACATATGGTATTAGCATGACTTCACTTCACTGTACGGCTTTCAAATGAAAAATCAAGGCGATACTGGTTGCCGCAGCTTTTTATTCTATAGATGAATTCATGATGTACAATTTTTAGTCTATAAATTTTTTTTATTGTAATCTGTTAGAGTTGATATTTATATATTGTTTTCATGTTTTAAGGTTTGTGTGCATAGAATTTTACATCCATTGTATTTATTCAATTTATTGTTATAATATGTGTATCCTGTAGAATTTGAGGGTAATAAAAAATGAACTTTGTATGTGCTGGTTCAGTTTGAATCGCTGTAAGTTGGTTCTAATGATTCTAATGAAATAGCCATTTTGCTTAGGAAAGGTAGTTCAGAGAAGTATCTATCTGGCAATAGCTGACACTCTCCACATATCCAATGAGTGTGGAAAATTCATTCTGCATGAATATTTGTCCATGTGAAAGTGTTCGCTTTAGTGAACCAAATATATCGGCATCAAAAATATGGACATCAAGAAAATGGAATTGAAGAAATTGAGCATATATCTGAAATTTTCAAGTTGAACGGAACCAGCAGAAACGATTCTTCTAATCTGAAAAGATTAGAAGAATTGGAAATAAGAACAATGTGACACCAGCATTCAAGACGCAAGATCACACTATATCTCGAACTTTTCGCCAGAATAAGAACCGAACAATCTCTAATAATTACATCCAGCTCGTTGTTCAATCCAACACTAGAGTATTTCTTTAAAATAACATAGTTTTAAACTCTGGTAGTGATAATTCATAACACAGATTTTGAAGCCAATATGATGGAACCCCCCTAGCTGAGTAGTCGTGTACAGAATATACAGGGTTTTTCTTTTGAGTTGGCCTATTAGACGTTTTTGGAGAACTAGTGGATATTTCGTTTTGAAATTTAGGTGGAGGCTTGAGGGTGAAGGAACTCTTCGCCTAAAATATTTTCAAGTCGACAGTGTTGCCACGTCTATCTCAAACACCTATCCACTTTCTTATTTCAAATGGACTACATATATTTTCTTTTATGTATCGATTCAATACTAAATCTCAGTAACACATACTGAAAAAAATTTCTCTACCATGCACTGTTGCCAAGTTATGCACGAAGTCTTGAAATTTTTGACATATGCATTACCAGTTTGGAATGCAATATCTCGATTATTTTCTATGCGAACGGAACCAAAATCAGCAGTCTCATAGTAAAGAAATCGTGCATTTATGTGTTACATTCAGTATTATGATACATCGTAAGGTTTTTCGAAAATATTGCTCCGAAAATGTGGAACTCAAAATTGAAATATTCGAGATTTTCAAATGGCAACCCCACATTTATTTTACAGCATTTCATTCTAAATGAAAAATGAATGGCAGTCTCCTCTTATACTTATTATTTACTTTGGACAGTTTTTGAATGAGATGAAAATACTGAAATTCTCAGTATTAAATTTATAGTCATGATCTATGGACATTATGCTGTGTGATTATAAAGTGAATAATCGGAATGAATTCTATGGTTGAGATTATGAACATTGGGCCAGGATTACAAAAAGCCAAAACAGTTTTCGGAATTTCCTTCCAGTCATTCTTGCTAAACGTGGATAACGATGTTGAAGGTCCTACAGGTCCTTTCAATGATTTTTGGCATTCCCCGTGAATTGTGAAACAACCTTAATCGTGTTGAAAAACATGGAAAACTTTTTCTATGACATCCGTGATTATCGATTTCAACCATAGAATCTACTTCAAAATTTACCTCATAATCATAGAGCCATTTCATCGTGAACACGACCATAGATCATGGCTACAAATACTGAAGAATTTCAGTTTTTTCATCTCATTCGAAAACTATCCAAAATAAATAATTAGTGTGAGAAGAGACTGCCATTCATTTTTTATTTCAAATCGAATGCTGTAAAATAAATATGGGGTTGCCATTTGAAAATCTCGCATATTTCAATTTTAAGTTCCAAATTTTCGGAGCAATATCTTCGAAAAACCTCAAGACCTATTGAAATACAGAATGTACCACATGAATGCACGATTTCTTACTATGAGACTGCTGAGTTTGGTTTCGTTCGAATAGAAAATAATCGAGATATAGCATTTCCAAACTGGCAATGCAGATGTCGAAATTTCAAGAATTTGTGCATAACTTGGCAACAATGCATGGTACAAAAATTTTGTTCAGTATGTTATACTGAGGATTTGGTATTAAATCGATACATAAATAAAAATATAGGTAGTTCCATTTGAAATAAGAAAGTAGATATGTGTTTGGGATAGACGTGGCAACACTGTCGACTTGAAAATATTTTAGGCGAAGAGTTTTTTCACCTCAAGGCTTCACCTAAAATTTCAGAACGAAATATCCACTAGTTCTCCAGAAACGTCTAATAGGCCAACTTAAAAGGAAAACCTGTATGATTGTCTTCTTCGCTATCGACGCCAATGCTTCGCGATTCGAGATTATCATCGGAAGCGAAAAGGCTATTAATCTTGAATAATTTCGGTGAAATTTACAGTATTCATTTCCCCTCGAGACTTCGACTGGGACCACGGTTCATCGACCGGCACATAGAATATCTCATTTGTTTCCACACTGGGTCAGTGTGCCAGTTCTCGTCACAAGTTGCTGTTTGAACTCACGCACAACTCAATTTGACGATCTTTTCGGCTAGTCCTCAAGATTCGGTACCATTATTTATGGCTCTATGATACCGCTGTTGCTAGGCAATCCAAAATTTAAACCACAGATCGGCACGCACTTCTTTCTTTTCCTGAAACGGTTCTTGCTTTCTTTGTTGACCCAAGGCAATTTAGCTTTGATGGATTGTGATTGAGGATTTCAAGATAGACCACACGATTTTATGATATATTATGTGCGTATTTTACTGTTAAGTGATGGTGTTTGATCTACATCATGAATTTGGCATGAAGTTTTTTGTTAGGAAACAGATTTGATCGTTTTGCACAGTTATAATGAGGGCTACTGCGTATGAATTTTCCGCTAGAGCGCTAGTGTTGCGTGAGGTAAACGATAATTTGAATTGTCAAATATTCAAACGTAATTGTGAATCTGTATTCTATTTTTTTTCAATCTTTACGAGGATGTGAGAAGTTTCACATACATATTCAGATTAATAACAGCAAATATGAATCACGGATCAATGAATATCACTGATTTGAAAGCGGTATTACAGAAGATAGTTGCCCAATTAGCGGGCTTAAAGGAGAGCTAATTCAAAGGTGAGTTTGTTCAGAGTTTCAATACGCATTTCTTGCGGAAAGTATGCTTATTTATTGAGTTTAGAGTTATGGTTTTTCCTTTTACAGATCCAATACTATGATAGGAATGATAATTCCAGTGGAAACGCATTATCATGATTTGAAATAAGTTTATTACAGAAGTAGATTATCATCTCAAGAGAAATTGCTTTTTATCCTACTTACATGATACCTGTGATAGCTGAAAAGTATTAAAACTTGGAGTAGAACAATAAAACCTCACACATTTCTTTCATTTATCATTATAATTGAATATACCTATAGAGAAAACAGTATGTGCAGCGAAAAGGAAAACCTCAGAGATCAATGTATACTAACTAATCACTTATCATTCATTTAAAGTGGGGTAATTTATTTTTTACACAAGTTCTTGATATATATTTTTACAGTAAATGTTTTCCTCGAGTTAGTGAGTTGATTGATAACAAACATGAAATGTTTGTAGATGTAAAATCCAGAGTAAAATTGTACCAATCAGATTTTCAATTCGAAGTAGGTATGTTTCTATTACTCTCAAGTTCCGACAAAAAAGCAGTATCAGTTGAGCTCTCTCGACTACATATTGATTTTCCTCTACAGTTGAAACGATTCTTGCATTTTCAAATTTCTTTCTCCGTTCAAGAACTCTCTCTACTAGTATTTTATTCATATCTGTCCTCACCTTCCTGGTACCCAGAAAATTGGCTAGGTATTGATTTCAGTTTTAATTTAGGAAAAGCTGAAAAATTTTCAACAGTATATTACAAGTAATACAACTATGTATAACTAGATTTATTTAATTGTAAAAGTAAAGTGTCTGAAGCAACATAATGTGAAAGATTATTAGGTACTCACGGTTTTTCTGTATTAGGATCGTTAGGTCACGTATTATAACCAGGGTTGAAATGTTTTTCACAAAATAAGAATGTTTTGAAGGGGTAACATCAGCTGCTTTAGGACAGTCTTATCGTTTCCTTTTTTCTGAACAATACGGAACTGCACAACCCTGCGGCATGCCCGATATTGTACAGTATTCAAGGAATAGAATGTACACTTTTTTCACACGACTTATAACTCCGAACACTTATAAATATGAATTTGTTTTAATAATAATAAATCAATGACAGTACAAGAACCTTTGACAGGACCTCACGCAACAGAGGCGCCAGCTAGCGAGGAAAAAACGGTAGCCCTCATTGTATTTGAGGTCCTATGAAAAAGCAAGTTCGGCCCTATTCGAAAACTCTTTGAAATGCGTTGATGTGATGATATGGAGGATATATGTATATTATTATGAAATCAATAGTAGATATAGTAGTCTGATCAAATTACAGAAAATGAAGAACTGGAGAATAAAAAAAATATGCCAACAATTCGTGCTCCTCAAAATAGATATACGAATCGAAGGCATTCCATTGTTTCTATATATAATAAAACATAAGATACATACATAGCGCACAAAGATCCGAGATGTAAACCAATATTCAGTCTTGTATTACATTCCGAAGTTATAACAATGAATTTCCCATAGAAAAAAATAAAAAATGGATCACATATAGTCCGTCTGATAACTCTGAAGCTCGTCGGACGAGGCCGGGTACATTCGGCAACGTTGACTTTATTTTACGTTATGACAGCAGATACTGCCAACTTCAGATAAATAAACAAACGCCTACTATGCGCTCAAACTTTAGTGAACGGACTATAGTTAAAATTTCCAGAGCCATAAAGTAAATTTTGTGTTCCCATCTAATCAACATGGTGAAATTTAGATATGAATTAGATATAACCTGAAATGTTCAATCTTCAGGTTACTGCTTATGAAGTCATTGAGTACACTTGTCGGATTCATTCCTTGAGATGAACTTTATAAGTGATGAATTTGTAAAGACTGTGTAAATTCCAAACCAAAAGTCTATAGAGAAATGTACCCCAAGTAAGACAGTATAGGGGAGACAGAATTTCCATTACCTCTGAGAGTCAGAAGGTATTGTTGACTAGTAAGTGTAAGAGAAGGGCTATCTGGACCTCTTAAAATCCCTCGTAATACAGTCATAAAGCAATCAACTACTTGCTCTATAGGACCAAGCACTACTTTAAACAGTCCAACAACCCCATGTTGGATATCACTCAGTGTTGTCAATAGATGGAAAGGAGGAGAGACCAAAAACAATCAAATATACAACGAATGTTAGGAAGGAGGAGAGAAGTTCTGTATTTACTAGACCAAAAAAAACCTTATTGTAATTAGTCAAGAAAGCGCTTTACAAAACTTCACTCACGTCAATTGATATGAGTCTCCTAAAAATACACACTTTGTAAAGTTGTAATGGCACTATTACGGTGTATATTGGTGACCTAGGAATAGTGCAATTCGGAGGGGCTGAGCCCATCAAAAACACTTGTACCATTAACTCGTAAAAATTAGGCTATCTCTCTGGGAAGGACTGTTCCATTGTGCAGGCTGAGCTATTTGCGGTTCTTGCATGCGCACTGGAAAATATTCGCAGGGGATACTCTGGCCAGCACATTTATTATGTTGCGACAGCCAGGAAACTCTGAAATCTCTATCCGATGTTAGAGTTGATTCTCTTCTGGTAGAAGAATGCAGGAAAGCTCTGCGTGGGCTGGGCTCTGATAACTTTTTGAAAGTAATCTGGGGTTCGGCTCATGCGGATATACCTGGTAACGTCAAGGCAGATGAACTGGCTAGGCGGGGTGCCGGATTAGCATTTGTTGGTCACAAGCCTTCGCTGCCAATCTGTCGCACATCTGTCAGAAGTTTCTTCAGGAACTGGCTGACCAGGAATTTTCTCGGAATGGAGCGCAGGGGTGGGCCTGAGGTGGTCGAGGATTCTCATTGAGAGACCGTCCTCGCGATCTGAGGTCAATAGGCTTCTGTTGCTGGAGAGGAAACAACTCTGTCTGGTGACTTGTGCATTGACTGGTCACCTGTTTAACAAGCATTTGAAGAGAATGGGATTGACGAGCTGCTCCCTATGCCGGTGGTGCAGGAGTACTGATGAAACGGTTGAGCATATTTTGTTCAACTGTGGAAACCTTACTGAGTTAAGGTCAACACACCTAGGAAATCCAACACCTTCTATTCCTATGGTGAGAGGGACCACTCCTGGCAGGCTCGCGACGTTTCTGTCTTCGTGTCTGAGGAGCTGAGTCTCTATGGAACAATGCGGGTGAACAATGGGCCACTAGGCCTCAGTTCGGCCAATAAGGCACCGCACAGAGAAGAAGAAGAACTCGTAAAAAGATTTCATCTGTGACACCTATCCGGTCTAATAGGTAAGCTGCTAAACATGAAGTGAAATATCTGGTTATACGGCTGGACTTCAAACTCCACTGAAGAGAAATACAGTAAATAAAGCAGTGAATATGGCATGCAAATCCTGGGGTTGTAAGCTCGCATTGCTGCGATATATGGACAGCACGACTATAAGACCCATATCTACATTTGGAACAGTTGCTGCTACATCAAGGCATCACAACGCACCATAAGATTAATCCTTGACAAAGGTAGAGTATGGCATACCAAAGCATCACACGACCAATTGGAAAGCACAGGCAAAAGAGAATGAAGTGCTGTTAGTATGGCTGTCTTTGACCAAACACATCTTATCTATCATAAAATAACTTTCACGTTAATCGATATGAGTCTCCTAGAAATACACAACTTTGAAAAGAGGAGCAATCACTCCCTTCTTTGGACCCCGTGCCCTCATGTTGGGAATTACACATACAGATCAAAGGCAAGCAGAGAAACTGATTACACCTTCATAATAGAATGCTCAACAAGCTCGTTGTCAGAAAACGAGTTAAGGCTACTTTCTGGGCATTTCACAGGCAGTGTCCTATTGCCGCCTAGGCCAACATAGGCCATGGCCTAGAAGCGGCAAATTTTCGGTGAATAAAAAATTTTCTTTAACTCCTCTACGAAAATGTAGAAATTGCCATTTTTAAAAATTTTGCACATTTTTTCATTACCGCTGTATGATTCTTTTCAATGGAAGATAGAAATATTGTTGCATTTTTCACACTCCTGGACGGAGAACACGCTACTGGATCATGTGGGGCAGCTCGGGATTTTTTCTCACTCTTCGGGATATTATGTTTTCTTCTCAATCTCGATTTTTCGCTGGGAGATACTCATGAAACATCTGACTGGCCCTTCAGTGAAACGATTACCTACAACTCGCTGATCGACGAGATATGAAGCTTGCAACAGCATGAACCAAAATTGGGAAGGAGTTTGTCGCAGCTGTGAGTGAAATTGATGAGCGGTACAAGTCTAAGTCTGGGAGCGAAGCAAAAGAATTGAAAATTAAGCTAACATCTCTTGAAACCGCAATAGTGTTCGCTGTATGGAGTTCAATTTTGGAAAGATTTGATAAAGTGAGTGGAGAAATACAAAAAGTTGACATTGGTATAGATGAATTAGTTTTGTATTATGAGTCATTGGTTGATTATATCGTAGGATTAAGAGATCAATTTGATCGATTTGAGGAGAGAGAGAAGATCAATTCTGGATTTGAGAAATATCGAAGTGAAAAAAGAAGAGCCATAACAAAAACTGCTCCTACTGATGAAATCCGATTGGGACATACTGTTTGCACTTCAAATCCTACTTAGCTCAGTTAGAACAACCTCCAAAACTCTACACGAGATGAGTACCTTCGTTAGAAATGATATATATATATTCTTTTGAATTGAGAGCTAACAAAATACAATACATGAAACAAAAAGTCCCTAGCTGAGGTTGGTGCAAAACGGGGTACCATACTATTTTGTCGTATGATACCAGAGAACAGGGAAAAACCTCAGTAGAAAAACCCTGCGTCGCCGTTTTTACAAAATTGAAGCTTAAAACTATTCGAATAAATACCTTCAATATTCGGATACAAAATACATAATTTTAGCTCTTGGGCCAGGTAGGGTGTTCTAAACCAGGTCTGGCGTTCCAAGTTAGAAATGATAAAAGCTTAGTGCAAGTGTTCCCTATATCAATATTACAATTAGGATGTTTTTATGCACTTTTGCAACGAATTGTTCAGCAGAGAGGTCGTTTTCAGCATTGAAGCGAATTTTATCGTATTTGTGATCTAGCGTTTGAAATCTCTGGCCGTTTTGTGCATTGAAGCTGAGTTGTCAAAATAATTAGACTTCGAAGTAGCGTTGCAACAATTTGTGGAAAAGAAGGCAAGAAGAAAACCATTATTAGTTTGATGATGAAAACTGTAATGTTTTACTATGGAATATATACTCCGAAACATTAGATTGTTTTATTTCCAGATAGAAAATTGTCTTTATCACTTCAGCGAAAATTGCGTAAGTATTTAAAAATTTGAATATTTTAAATTATCTTCACTCAGAGGGGCGGCAAATTGTTTTTGGCCTAGGGATGAAAGAGTTTAATCCGGCCCTGCTCACAGGTCACTGTTTTCTGGGATATCACCCCCACAATCTATGGGTTGTGATCGGCCACAGAAACCATCGTGAGGCCAATGCAATGTATTGAAGCAAACTCTACTGGGTGATGCTAGCTAACAAAACAGAGAAGTTTCCTAGAGTGGCAATCAACCTCAATCGGCTCAATCTACTCTAATCTAATCTGACGCATAAAAGGCCCCATTGGTCTCAGTTGACGGAAGCTGTGCAAAATGACCACAGTTCAATCTAATCTGAAGCTGGGTTTAGACGTTGCGCACCCACTCGCGAGTCAAACCTCGCCACCTACTCGCGCACCAAACTCATCCTCGCGCTAGTGTTTACACGACGCGCTGGATTCGCCTGGAAGGGCGAGCCAGGATGAGAAGGCGAGGTAGTAATCAGCCTCGTATAGAGTCGTACAGTTCAGCATGACTACACCTTCAATTACCGCGTCGTTTGCTTTCCTAGCAATGTGTCACTTAAAAAAAATGAGATTGAAAAAAAATAGGAAGGAGCGTCGGTGGTGGGCTAAGGAATTATTGCGCCGGCGATTGCAGTATGGTTGCAGATTGATGGCCGATATGGTGGTAGACCCTGCTGAAGAAACCATAAAAAATTTCCTGCGCATGACGTTTGAAGATTTTGAACACCTGCTAGCTGTTATTTCGCCGAAAATTGCAAAAATGGACACAAATCATCAACCCTTTCATCTTTGTCTTTAATGCAGGAATCGGAATTGACAGAACAGAACTTATCTCATTCCATGCATCCTGTCTTTTATTTTTGTTGTGGTACATTTTTTCTTTGGGATTCCACAATACCACCCGCTGTTTATATAGTTCGATAAGTTCCAGGCACTTCGCTTGGTCCATTTTCCCTGCGTAAATAGAATACTAAAGCCGGCGCACTCGCTAGTCTCGACTAGCTCCAAATTCTTGTTCAAACGACAGAGTGAGGTTTCTTTGATGCGCGACTGAAAACCGACCGGCGACGGCTCGCCCCGAGAACGAGGGGCCTCACGGCGAGGAGCATGTTTACACGATGCGAGGGAGCGGAAGCGAGGCTGGTGCGGGAGTAGGTGCGCTTCGTCTAAACCCAGCTTGATAGATGATGACCATTTCGAATGATAAACTCAACTTTACCTACATGAAAAAAAATTACTCACCGCATCCATTCATCAGTCCATGAGTGATATAAAGAGGTGCTCTTCCTGTAGTTACATCCTTTGACAAACTTTCTTGATTATTTTTGCATCCGAGAGAACAACGGTGTAAATGTTTCCCATATATAGACCGTAAATTGATCCATATTTTCTAGCGAACTCATGAAGAGTTTCATATGGCTTTCCAGCATTTATCCAGAGTAAAGAGCCTATTATCGGAAGATTCCATGGTCCTGGTGGCAGGAGGTGGTTCCGTTTTTTCCACCACAGAGCAGAGAAAAATACGAGGATTAGTCCAATAAGGAATAAATTCATCTGGAAAAATATTCCGAGTAAGGAAAAATTAATAGGTAGAACATGTTGATATCAGAAATTAGTTTTGTGATAAGTACAAGTCATAATTCGCCACAATCTCCTATCATTTTCATATAACGGGTGTTTCTTTAACTGCATAGTGGCGAATTTCAGAGCACTTTGTTCATTTTACGGTTAATAAAATGTTTTCCAATAAGAAGTGTTATTTAATATTCAAAGAAAAAAGCCATTTTTCAATATGAATGATCGGATGTTTATTTCATTATAAAGAAGAAGCTATGCCGTTAATAAAGAAAAATCACATCAGCAAATGACCACCACGACCACGCTTGCAGGACCATATCCTTTCAATGAAATTTTTCATGACGAAATCGCAAAGTAGCTGCGCTATGTCCTCGACACCCTCACAAATTCCATCCTTGAGGTTTTGAATCGACGCTGGGCTATTGGCATAGACCCTCCTCTTTCACGTGGCCCCAAAGGAAGAAGTCGCAAGGTTAAATCACAAGATCTCGGTGGCCAATTGAGATCACCTCTTCGAGAGAACACGGTCCGGAAACTGAGGTGGAATTATGGGCCTCAACACTCAAGATGATTTTTCGATAGAATTCCTGATCATTTTCATGCATATCAATGACCTAATACGCAAGAACACGACGTTGTTGATGATCGGCCGGCTTGAGTTCTTGTGTTAACTGAACTTTATACCTAACCCACCCAATCTTTATGCAAAATTAGGTGTAAATACGTTTGTGGAATGCCTAATTCCAAAGAACGACGAGGAATGGACAAACTGAGTTTTCTTCAACATTTTCGGTTACAGCAACAATATTCTCTGCTGTTCTTGAGCGACGTTCACGGATTTTATTCTTCACATCACTAACTCAGCAGCTCGATTTTTTCCACCAATTTCTTTATTGCGGTCCGACAAGGTGCCTCACAACCGCCGAAAAATGTTCGAGTTTTAGGAACCGTCTCTGCCAAATTTTCACTTTTTTTATAGCGAATTTCAATAATTTCAATGCGTTCTTGAACGTGTATTGTTCCATTTTTGTTAATGGTATAGTTTCTACTTGTAAAATGTCAAAAATAACACCTCTTATTGGAAACCCCTTCATAATTAGCATAATATCGATTTAAAAATGGTTGTATAATAAGAAAAAGTTCAACGAATGTTCGAAGTGAAAATTAATCCTCAAATTTTTTTGACAATTTGAAATTATATTGATTTTTCTCATGAACTGAATTTATTTGATTATCTGAAGAATTCATAAGTGTGATAAATCTTCGACTTATTAATTAAATTCGAATTTTCTGAAGACTACGTATTAGTTTCATCATATTCAATTATAATGAATTCCACTTTCATGTTAATTTCAAGTTTGGAAGTCGATCCTTCGGAAAGTTATCGTGTTTATGACCGACCGGAAAAAAAAGCGATCTCTATGCCATTTATTAAAATATTATTTGCGCTATTTCATCACTCTAGGTTTTCTGTTCAAAGTTTCGACCAGCATGCACCAGAAAGTCAGAAGTAGACAGGCAAAAATTTAATTCAGAAAAACAACTTTCGCCACTCTTTAGAGTGATGAAAAACCCAAATTATATTTTAATTAAGGGTTGAAAGATGAAGTATTTCGAGTAATTTTCGAGACAAGGAATACAGTTTATATTGAGATGAAAGACACATCAGCAAAATATAATAATGCTTTTAGGAAACAAGATATCGGATTTTGCTTGGTCAAAACTTTGTTATACCACAGTTACTCCACTATACTAGTATTTAATCTGCACCTTTACTAAAGAAATAATTAGGATAATTTCAATTGTGCATGTAAAATGCGAATATAAGGGTAGAGTTCTGGACTGTAACTTAAGCACCCCCAAGACGGTCAAAACGTTTGATCAAATGTTGGGTAAAACGCTTGAATCAAACGTCTTTGGCCGTCTAAAAGTCCCTTGATGTTTGATGCAAGGTTTGACGCTGTTTGATGAAAGTTTGTTTGACTCAAACGGTTTGAGAGACCGCTTGATCGTCTCGGACGTTTTTTCATCAAACACCTACTTGATTTTCGATATTTTACGAAAAAAATTTGTCATATTACTTCATTTTATGTCGAACAATAAAGGCTGAATATTTTCAAGTAGATTTGTCCTATTGAAAGAAATATCAGTTTTTAACAACCTATGGTTCCGATACACGTAGATAGTTCAGTTGATGTTCATAAGTGAAGCGGTTCCCCAGTTTATACCACTCCTTAGACCACCGTCGTGTTCGTTTTTTCGATTCTTTTTCTCGATTAGAGCAACAAATGTTAAGGCCAGAAAACCCAAATCTTTGTTAGACACCATTATTCAGCGTCAAAATCATATTTCGTATAGAAACCACGATGCGCACTGCTCCACTCACAGCATCGACTGATGTTTTGATCAAAAGTTTGAAGTGCTGTTTGAAGCGAGCATCAAACATTGATCAACGGTTTAACCGTCTGGGGGGGCTTATGTTTGTCTATACAACATAGTAATTTGCGGGAAAACCATTTCTTCATTGTAAGGACATATATACTGATGGACAAATTAGCGCACCACCTAAAATTTCGTTGAATTTTAACAATTGATATATTCCCAATATTTAGTCGGATTTCAGAGTTTTTTCTTTCAATAGCAGCTCTGTTATTGTCGAATTCCCTCCATTAAGCAGAAGTCCAAAAATAAAATCTTCATGTTGTACAGGGCGTTTAAATAATGTCATGTTTTATAGTCAAATTTTAACGTCTTCTGTGGGCAATGCCAGGTTGCTGAGGTATATGAAAACAATAAAGCGTTGTAGCCTAGTATCTCTTGAGTATTTTGTTTTTTCAAAAACCAATTTATCTTGAAGTCGTCCAGAGATATTCAACTTTTTATCAACTATTGTATTTTATGCATTAGCCATGAATATCTTCGCAACCATTTGTCCGATTTGAATGATTTTTTTTTAGTTGTAGCTCTTTTAATGGCGAAAATCATACTACAATGAGATGTTGAAAAAAAGAAATGCATCATGCTGTACAGGGCGTTTGAATTTTCCGGTTTTTTTCATTACAGTTTAACGCCTTTTGTGGTCAATACCAGATATCTGAGATTTCCAAAAACTATACAGTGGTGTAGCCTGATGTTTCCTGAGTATTTTGCTTTTTCAAAAAGCAATTTATATCGAACCATTCCAGAGATATTCACATTTTTATAACTCTTGCTTGCATTTCATACAATATTTGACAATGAATATTTTCAGTCAAGTGATACTGTGATTTACAGTTGTCATAATTTTTTCTAATTAATAAAATTCATTTGAAATTAATAATTGTGTTAATTTCTAAAGTTTTCTTCGCTTTAATATTCTTTTCATTCGACGTTGAATACGTAGTTCAAGCTGATCCCAAACGTTTTCGATTACGTTCAGGTCAGGACTAAAAGCCGGCCACTGTAGATGTTGAATCCCCAACCTCTTTAAGGTATTCACGATATGGAATCATCGTCTATCAGCAAAAAATTGTTGCCTATGTATCTCACAGAATGTATTGCCCCTTCCCGGATCGCTACAAGATCCATACGAGTAATCAAGGAAATGCTTTGTCTTCTCCAGATAAATACCCATCCGCCATCCATGAGATGATTTTAAGCTCCCTCTGAAGTCTTCAGTGAAGTGAAAAAAGCCTTTACGAGGTGTCTGCATTCAATCCATATTCATCGAGTCTTCTTCTTGCAGTTTTTGATGAAATTGTAACATTTCGGACAACTCGAAGGCGGTTTTTTTACTTTGATCAGGTCTTTTAACATGAGAGCCCGTTCCATAAGTCTGCGGAGACAACGACCAAAGAAAAATAAATAAGAGCTAACTTTCAAACACAAACAAACGAAAACAAATTAAGAAAAACAGAAAAATGCAAATGTTATAAAAATGTGAATATCTCTGGAATGGTACAAGTTAAATTGCTTTTTAAAAAAGCAAAATACTCAGGAAACATCAGGCTATATCACTGTATTTTTTTGAAGCCTCATATATCTGGTATTGCCCACAGAATGCGTTAAACTGTAATGAAAAAAATCCGAAAATTTGAACGCCCTGTACAGCATTGCATTTCTTTTTTTGAACATCTCACTGTAGTATGATTTTCGCCGATAAAAGAGCTACAACTAAAAAGAAACATTCAAATCGGATAAATGGTTGCGAAGATATTCATGGCTAATGCATAAAATACAAGAGTTGATAAAAAGTTGAATATCTCTGGACGACTCAAGATAAATTGGTTTTTGAAAAAACAAAATACTCAAGAGATAATAGGCTACAACTCTGTATTGTTTTCATATACCTCAGCAACCTGGCATTGCCCACAGAAGACGTTAAAATTTGACTATAAAACATGACATATTTAAACGCCCTGTACAACATGAAGATTTCATTTTTTGGACTTCTGCTTAATGGAGGAAATTCGACAATAACAGAGCTACTATTGAAAGGAAAAACGTTGAAATCCGACTAAAGATTTGGAAGATATCAATTGTTTAAATTTAACGAAATTTAAGGTGGTGCGCTAATTTTGTCCATCAGTATATATTAAAAAAAGTAAATTCGGTGAATTCAATAAATCATATACAGGGTGGTCCCAGAAATGTGGGAAATCTCTCGGATTCAGATAGAACATAAAAAATGAAGTTGACAAATTCCCATAAATTTTTCTAGAGGCCCTCCCTACGAAGATACAATACAAAAAAAATATGAAAAAACTGAGTAATTGAATTTAGTACACTAAAATGAATTTTCAGTGGCGTCATTTAGGTGGTCGTATCTTCGTAGGGAGGCCGCTAGGAAAAAAAAATATGGGAACTTGTCATCTTATCATGGAAATATTATAAGTTTAATTCTATATCATTCTTCTGTACTCACAGTTCGATCAAATAATAATTTGATTCTTGATTTTGTTGTTTCTAATATAATTTGAACTTCCTAGAGAATACTCAGAGTATATATCACGTCACTTTCAACAAAACAAGACACTTCCACACATATCCGTTCCCTTCAACTGCGGATTCAGAAAGGTCCACGATCAATGGCACGTTTTTATGCGGGTAGGTAGGTATCAATACCTTCCTCATGAATTTGAGATTTGTACGACCCATAAAAATGCGGGCTTAGTACATATTACAATAATCAACATAAATCTCGAACTTGGAGTGAACAATGACACTGGAATATGGGGACCTTGAATGATTCCATAGGTGTCGATCTCGCCTGTTTTCAATTGAATCGTTGAGAGATTAAAAAAATAAGAAAAGCCCTGAGCAGAAGCTTCTGAGCGCTCGTTCATTGGTGGGGAAATAAGACTATTATCTCAAAATTTAATATTGGACTCGAAATTATTCAAAAAATGAATATATAATAAATATGAATAAAAAATTAAATTCTATAGTTCTGCTGATGCTATCCTCTTGAAATTCTGCATGAACATTAAGTATATCAGTTTTCATTCTCAATTTGAGTTTAGCCTGAATCGGACATTCTGTTATGGAAATATAAAGATTCTTCTTTCAATATTCCCAATTGAGCTCATCCCGAGCAGTGGTTTTCGATGAATAACTAACGATTTCATGTGACCCCAGACATAATAATCGACGGGATTCCAATCAGGAGATCTTGAAGGCCAATTATGAGGGCCTCCCCGAACAATCCATGAATTACCGATATTGTTATTTAAAAGTCCCTAACGATTAGCCTGTAATGCACCATCGTGCTGAAAGAACATGTTCAGCAGTGTTCACATTCTCATCATGTAGCAAAACTGATAACACATTTTCCAGAAATTCCAGGTATATACTTCGACAGTTCAACGTGCAGATAGAAAATAGGGTCCTAATATTCATTATCATAAACACCGCACCATACTTTGATTCAAACGATTCATAATTTTTTGTCAAACTTGTGCTGGATTTGCAAGGTGGTTATTGCATGATACTTTGATAGTTGATACGTTTGGGCTTTACAGTTACACACGAAAAACGATTATGCTCCTCATAGATTCATTACTAAAAGTTACTTTGAATACTTCCAGCAAACCAATTCTTGAAATCTTCAAGTTTACGTTGAAAATTTGTACAGTAATGGGAAACGACGAGAGAGTAACTCAAAAATAAAAACTGAAATGGTATACACTATAAAAGGAAAACCAATGTGAAAATGAATTATTACAAGTAATGTTGCAATAATTATGGATTCAATATTGTTGATAATTCATTATTGAAAGTCACTTCAAACCACTTTCGGGTATCCAAGTTCTAAGAAACTTCACTTTTACGTTGAAAATTTTTGCAGTAAAACTTTCTGCGCGAAAATGTGAAGTATACGTCTCAGTTAAGTTTTAGTGGTGTTTTCGAATATTACAACAGATTTCAGAATTCGATGTACAGGGGTGTTGCTTCGAGGATTCAAACGATTCATTAAGATTCGTTAAGCCAGACCTGGATTTTTAAGGATTTTCAGAATACGTTTGGGCTCTCAATTAGGAACATTTGCCCAAAAATGAAGAAAAATATTACCGGGTGGTTCGTTAGATATGGCCTTAGAAGAAAGAAACGATAAAATTCATAAAACACCCTATATCTCGGCTACGAAGACAGTGAGACCCAATAAATGGAGTATTTCCAGAACCACATTAGTGCCACCTATGCACCTGTGAAGTATTTCCGTTTCCCAATGAAATACCCTGTATATATATTTTTCATTTTTCCATCATCGCCTGGATTTTTCGCAACTCGAACTGGTCCACCCTATATACAATGCGATTTCCAGAAAAATAATCTTAGAATAAACAGACCATCAGAAAATCATTGTATTCATCTGTTCTTGTTTCGTCGTTATTTTAGCTTCGGTATTAGAAAATCATTGTACTTTATCTGTTTTTCTGTATCGTTGTTAGGTTTAAGAGAAGAAAATTATTCAAATATCGAAATGAGATATCGAAGTCAAACGATCAGAATTGGTGCCGAGTTGAGTGTAGCGTATGCATAAATTTCATTGTTAGATCTGGTTCATAGTTTTCAACGATGCTTACTGGGCAACTCTACTGTGAATCTCCATCTCCACAAATTATGCTTGCTCGTACGTCATCATGGTTTGACGTTTAAAACTTATGAGTATGGAATCGCATTTTCGATATTTCATAAAATGAGTTACTTGAGATTTTACCCTGAATATTTGGATAAGTATATATGTTTTAAACACTAGGTACCCTTAATGCTGTCACATGAAAAAACCCCTATATAATGAAAATGCCCATTGTTGTACCTCATTAATTCAAGAATTGAATTCGATATCTAGAATGAAATACCACTATTTAAATCTATGGGAGATGATACCCTTCAATAGGGTCCTGTAGCGGTCTTTGAAGAACAGGAGATTCGAAAAATCATCACTTGGAATGCCAAACTTGGTTTAAAAACCCTCCTGGCTGGTATTTATTCGAATAGTTTTAAGTTTCAATTTGCTGAAAATGGCTAGACAGGGTTTTTTCTACTGAGGCTTTTCCTTGTGCTCTGGTATCATACGCCGAATAGTATGGTACCACCGTTTTTGCATCAACCTCAGCTAGGGACTTTTTTGTTTCGTGTATTGTATTTCGTTAGATCTCAATTCAAAAATAATATATATTTCAAAATGCACAGAAAAGGAGAAGTATTTCAAAACTCTCACCTAAAAACAGTTGCACCAGCATAAACACACTTTTAGTTTGAGGTTAGTTAAGGCTAAGTTAGGTTAGGTTAGAAGAAAGGTCTCACAATTTATATTGAGTTTAATTTTTTAGAATACAAAGGCGATTTTCTGTTCAACAAAAACTATGATATTTGCGCCCCTATTCCATAATCGACTCTAGAGTCAAACCCACTACACGAGGTCGTCGGCACAGAGCAAGATCAAGTGGCATTTGAGCGATCAATTATGGGCACGTTCAACCGGAATCATCTGGTACGATTTCCATTAAGCGGCACTGGAAATAAAAGCGAGAAGAAATAAGCATTCGCGTATTTTTTTCGCGATGCGATGCGCCGAGATCCCGCGTCTGGCCGAGGAATTCAATGAACCTCGCTTCGAGAAGCGGTCCGTCCTTAGATTTTCATAAAAAAGGTACGTTGCCCCGCCGGTAACTGACCCTTAAACGGTGATAAAATCGAGAAGAAACTGCCGATCTGCCGCTGCAAGAGGATGGCCAGAGGGAATTTTCGATGCACAAGAAGATTCTAGCTCGTTGTCATTTTTCCTGCTTCGAAACAAAATCTACCTATAGGAAAATCAAGCTAAGTGATACGCCCTCTGGTGACGATCTGAGTAACCTTTACTATTGACAATGATTCTTTCATTTTACATGTGTTGTCGTGATTTATGTGAATATTTATCATTAACAATAATTTTTTAAGTATAATTCATTTCAAATCGCTATTGTTCAGTTCCTCAGTGATCTTCCTGAGAAAAATAATTCCAAATAATATACATTTCTCTGCCTTACCTCCAGCTAGGGATAAATTTCGTTTTGGGTAGAAGGGAAATCGAGGCGTAAGTGACAAAGTGTAGATGGATTGACGAAAAGCCTGGCAACTGAAACTTGATATCGGTAAACCAGTCACAGGAATATGAAATTTTGCTTCTTGCATTGCACACAAAACTTCTAGGTTAGGTTGCATTCATGGAGTTAATCGTTTACAGACCCCAGTTCATAACCGAGGTAGTTTTTGAAAAATACTGCTGTGCCTATCAGAAATCTTCCTGTTGGATTCTATCAGAAAGGAGGAACAACCGGAATGTTCTAGTTCTAGTAGTAGAACTGAAAGTTGAGACAAGGAAGTCTAAACAAAGAAAAACCCACTGAAGAATGCTCTTGTGAAGAGAAAAGTACTGTTTGAATATAATAAAATGAAGTCATTCAATGTCCACAAACAAAATTCCTGTAACAATTCATTCAATATTTATAATCATGGACGTTACTCTTCAACGAAAAACAAAATTGTTTCCTTAATTTTCTCAACAGCCTTTTAAACTGATTCATCTTTCACTATGGCTGAAATAAATTGAAATAGGTAAATGTGACACCCACCGTCTTCACGGAAAATAAACATATATATACACAAAAATACACTTGTTCACTTAGATTTCTGAAATTTTGATAAAGTGATGAAAAATCCAAGTTTTATGAAGCAGATATAGGTACAAATAATAAATACAACCAAATCCTCCATGTCAATATTGATAGTACTACGAATGCCCGCCGTGGCGCTGGCATTCTTATTTTCAGATGCTATAGTCCGTTCACGAAAGTTGAGCCCTCAGTTGGCCATGACAATTTGGCATATTCCACTGTTATATTGAAATTTTAGGTTATGTTGTTTATTTTCTTGTCAGATTGATACGAAATCACGGAGGTAAAAGAAGTGAAGGGGGCCTAACGTTTGAGAAGTGTCACGTAACAAATCAACCAAAAGGTACACACAAATATGGCTGACTTGAACTTTTTAAAACGTTGAATTTTTTATTTGTTCTCATTTCTTGTTCCTTTTCCATACAGTTTGTAGCAGAAAGATATTTCAGTGTTGTTAAAAAAGGTTTCTGATTCAGTTAATGGTGCCCTAAGGCAGTGATTCTCAACCTGTGGTCCGCGAACGTTCGTGTTGGTCCGCGAAATGAACAATAATTAATTCAAATCTTGGCTCTTAGACGTAAATTCACCAATAATAACGTCTAAGTGGTCCGCCAAGAATTCTGAAAGGTACAAGTGGTCTCAGTGGTGAAAAGGTTGAGAACCACTGCTCTAAGGAACCCAAAAAAATTCCTCCACAAGTTGCCCATACAAATATGGACCGATTATGTGTCACTTTTGCATTGAGGAAAATATAGGATATGTTCTCTCCCCTCCTTTACCTCCATGTACGCAATATTGTCAATATAACATGAGTTCTCTGATAACTCGCAAGCTCGTCGGGACGTGACCGGGGTACATTCGGCAACGTTGACTTTATTTTACGTTATGACAGCAAATCTGCCAACTTCAGATAAATAAACAAACGGGCTGAAAAATCGTTAAAATGGAACTATCAATTGTTTATTAAGTTCAGATAATATTCATAGAGGACGAATGTAGTAAAATATGAATTTTGGGCATTCACCTTTATCAACTGCAGAAGACTTATCTATCTAATTTAGCTTATTCGATGATGAAATGTGAATCGAGACTGATATACTGAATGTTTATACAAAATTTCAAGAGGATCGCATCATCCAGAACCAGAATTAATTTTGTAATTACTGTGGAACTTCCCTATAACGAAAGCGCTAAATCCGCAAAAAATTCGTTATAAAGAAATTTCGTTATACAAAAAATTGGTTTCTATAGTCGGTAATGTCGCGGTCGACTTCACTGATACTTAAAGTTTATCATTCAAACTTAAGCACTTGCTTTTAGAAATTTCCCGCACAACTTTCACACCAGCGTAATGGTTAGATGAAACCAAACAGCAAGGGAATATTTAAAACTGTTTCGAAAAGGATCTCTCTGCCCGCCATAATGATTTAGTTTAAGGTCGGGATTTATAACGAACGTCCGGAAAAATTATCGGGAAAAACCCAACCCTTACACACCTTCTTACCAACACCCATTCAAAGAGTGATAATTCTTTGAATATTTCGTTATAGAGAGAATTCACTTCGTTAAAATCGTTATATCAGAGAAATTCGTTATACAGACGTTCGTT
>JACDNR010000929.1:0-35532 GCA_013421045.1 Propylea japonica | reverse complement strand
AAAAGCACGAATAAATAACTCCGACTGATAAACATGGGGACAGCTCTTTCACAAAACAATAATATCATATGAGTTATAAATAATTTAATGATTGTATCTTATGATTAACAATATATCTAAGTATATATTCGACCACCTCATCGGCATTGAAGAAATAATTCGAGCCAATTAGATCAATTAATTCATGTTTTCTGATTCTCGATGCATTAATTGATAATGGTAAAAAGGTTTTAGGGACGTCCTCTTGAAAAATGATTCTCAGAAACTCGTGAAAATCTCGGATATGAAAGAATAATTTTGAGTTTTATATGTTTAATTTTCATTAATTTCCCAATTAATAAAATGAGGTGTAAGAGTCTCGGGGCATTGACTGGTATTGTAAATTGCATATTTCCATTCTATATTTAATTTCCGCGAAAAAAAGTCCCGGGCCTAACAAAGAAAACACGGTTTTTTTGGTTCAAAATTAGCTTATTCATCAACTTTATCTCCATCAAGAGCAACGCAATCTTTCCAGCAACGCTTTAACATTTCAATACCACTTTTGTAGAACGATTAATCTTTTGCCTCAAAATAGGCCTCAGTTTCAGGGATAACCTCTTCATTCGTGCGAAATTTCTTAACGGCGAGCATTTTTCAGGTCTGTGAGCAGCCAGTAGTCGCTGGAAAACAAAATCTGGCGAATAGGGTGGATGTAGGAGCAATTCGAAGTTCACTTCATGTAGTTTTGCCATTGTTTTGGTTGACTTCTGATACGGTGGCGTTGTCTCGATGGAACGAAATTTTTTTCTTTGCCATATGCGGTCGTTTCTTGCAATTTCGGCCTTCAAACGATCCAAAAACGCTATATAATATTCACTGTTTTTGGTATTTCCTTTCTCAAGATAGTCGATGAATATTACACACGCATAAAAAAAATAATGTTCCTGGATTTGATCTTCAAGGAAAATATGGACTGTTCTCAATCGTATAAGAACAGGTCATGGACGTTGCAATAGTATGCTTTTCAGATGGAATTCAGTTGAGAGTCCTAGTTGCGAATGCGGAGAAGCAGAGGAAACAATTGAACACCTGATAAATAATGTTCCCTATATAAATTTCAGGATGGCTTGAGAGCTATACATGAAATGACCGAGTCGTTTTTGAATTGGGTTAATCATTTTAAATCGATTTAATAGAGTTTCAATCATTTTACTTTTCTGTTCCTATTTTTCTTCGGTTTTTCGTTTCAGATTCAGAATTCCGAAGACATCTTGGAGAGGGTTATCGTTTGGACTAAATAAAGAAGAAATCCTTCAATATTCTAATAGTTTCTAAGTGGTATTTTTGTTGGAACGGCGAGACAGGGTTTTTTCTACTGAGGCTTTCCCGAGCTCTGGTATCATACGAAAAAATAGTATGGTACCCGTTCTGCACTTATCCAGTTGAGGATTTTTATTTTTGTTTATGTATTGTATTATGATAGCTCTTGCTTTCAAAAGGATATATCAGGTGTCCCAAGGTGAGTGGCCTATTAGATCGAATGGGCGTGTTACGAAAATGACTCTAGTTCGCTCAACATTTAAGATTTAAGTCTTAAGACTTTGACAAGTCATCAGATATTGATCTGATCTATGTCATTGCTTTTCAATTATAGTTGTCAGTTATACAGGATGGACCATAAAAAAATCATCATTTGCCAAGTTACAAAATCTGATAGACCACTCACCTTGGGACATCCGATATTAAGTACTGTATGGAACTCACTACTGTGAGATGAAGAAGAAACTGATAGTTACTAGTTCAGTCAGAAATAGTCTTGATTTGCATGAAAGATTTTCTACAGAAACAGCTTTTCCGACGTTCCTTCCGACCCATGTACCCTCTCCAAGTCATCTTTGTCTGAAAATTTATATTATTCGAGCAAAATTATACAAATTATCAAAATCATTCACCGTCACCTTACGCAGTTTATAACCACCCTATTTCACCCCATTTAGTATTCACTGAGACCCCCCAGCCATAATCGAAATAATATTCATTCAATGACTCGTGCTACCAATAAATCTAGAGAGCCGGTATATTTCACCCCGAATGCGACGTCACTGGGTCATCCTGGGGGTCAACGTGCCATTTCGCAAGCCTCGAAGATCCTGCAGGAATTAACAGCAGCAGGATTTCATCCTTTCTGTGCCTTTGTTGAGTGTAATTGTGGCCTAAATGCGAAAACTTCTTTTAGGGGTGTAGGTGTGAGGTTTTTTCAGAATTTCCTTTCGTTTTTTATGGGGTTTCATTGTTTGATGAAAACTGGGGTGGCTGAAGGTAATGAAAGGGACAAAAAATAGTTCTGATTTTATTTGAAAACTTAATTTCACTGGTTTTCGGGAAAGGAACAAAGATGTATCAATATCCATTGCCATTTCCCAGCGTTGAACATCCTGCAGGAATTAACAGAAGTAGGATTTCATCCTTTTGCGCCTTTGGTGAATGTAATTGTGGCCTAAATACGAAAACTTCTTTTAGGGGTGTTTGTGTGAGGTTTTTTCGGAGTTGCCTTTCGTTTTTTATGGGGTATCACTTTTTGATGAAAAACTAGGGTGGCTGAAAGTAATGAACCGAACAAAAAATGGTTCTGATTGTATTTGAAAACTTAATTTCAGTGAATTTCGGGATGTAAAAAAAGATGTATCGATATCAATTGCTTTTTCGCAAGCCTCGAAGATCCTGCAGGAATTAACAGAAGCAGGATTTCATCCTTTCTGTGCATTTGTTGAATGTAATTGTGGCCTTAATGCGAAAACTTTTTTAGGGGTGTTGGTGTGAGGTTTTTCCAGAATTTCCTCTCGTTTTTTTATGGGGTTTCATTGTTTGGTGAAAAACTGGGTGGCTGAAAGTAATGAAAGTAACGAAGAATGGTTTTGATTTTATTTGAAAACTTAATTTCACTGGTTTCCGGGATGTAAAGAAAGATGTATCAATATCTATTGCCATTTCGCGATCCTCGAAGATCTTGCAGGAATTAACAGAAGCAGGATTTCATCCTTTCTGCTCCTTTGTTGAATGTAATTGTGGCCTTAATGCGAAAACTTCTTTCAGGGTGTTGGTGTGAGGTTTCTTCAGAGTTTCCTTTCGTTTTTTAGGGGGTTCATTGTTTGATGAAAACTGGGGTGACTGAAGGTAATGAACCGAACAAAAATGGTTCTGATTGTATTTGAAAATTTAATTTCACTGGTTTACGGGATGTGAAGAAAGATGTATCAATATCAATTGCCATTTCGACATCCTCGAAGATCTTGCAGGAATTAACAGATTCAGGATTTCATTCTTTCTGCGTCTTTGTTGAGTGTATTTGTGGCCTAAATGCGAATACTTCTTCTAGGGGTTTTGGTGTGAGGTTTTTCCATAATTTTCTCTCGTTTTTTATGCGGTTTGATTGTTTGATGAAAACTGGGGTGGCTGAAGGTAATGAAATAAACAAAAAATTTTCTGATTGTATTTAAAAACTTAATTTCACTGGTTTTTGGGATGTTCGGCAAGATGTAGAAGGAAACATGATTCTTTTGGTGTGTTGTGATTCAACTGCTCGTACGCTACTGTAGATAGTGAAATATTTATTTCTCTTGATAGAAAAAATATCCCAAAAATGAAAATTATGAAGAGAATTGATTGAATATTTGCTGTAGGCAAAACAGAAATTATCTATAGAAAATTATGGGTATCATATTCATTCCAATTCAGCCAAGTACCATCATGAAAAAAGAAACATATAAAAATAAATATCCTGTTGAATAGTCATCAAATAAATATATATTCAATCAACAAGTTTATTGGAGACATTGACTAAGGGCAAGATATTCTGTTAATACTTCGAGACCATTAGTCGCTAAATTAATCGCCGAGTCGATTACAAGATTTTCCGACGATCTCAATATGAATTGTGTATAGTCCGTTCAGGAAAGATTGAGCGCATAGTAGGCGTTTGTTTATTTATCTGATGTTGGCAGTATTTGTTATCATAAAGTAAACGATTTATATTTTTTTATTTCAAAACCTACCCTTCGGTGCAACTATAATTGGTCTTCACAACTAATAGAGGAAATTCATTGAAGAACAAATTTAATCTGAATTTCTCAGTTAAAAAGTTATTTTTGCAATAAATTTCTCGATTAAGTTTTTCCAGGTAAATTTTCCATCTAAACTTATCGATAAATGAAACTGATTGCTTGTGATCTGAATATAACTCAATTAAACACATAATAAACAGTTTACCCCTGTAATTGTAATTATGATTCAAAAATTAATTTGAGTGTAGTAGGAAAATGAGCAAAAACGAAGGCTGAACTTACCGACATATAAAAACAAGCATATTTGTTTTGATCACTAGTTTTAATTACATATCTGTTTGTTTTGATTACGTGTTTGAATCTGAACAAGATTTTTATGAATTTTTTTCGAAAGAGTCAATGCATGCTTTTGCGTAATATTACAACGTGAAACGAAGTTATTACAGATTTTCACAATAATAAAATAATAAATAATATAATAAAATAAATAACATAAGTCAGTTTCCATGATAATTTTCAATATTTCAAGGAAAACGAATGCGTAAGATGAAGGACTCATTTTCTGTTCAGTGAATGATATTTTCCAGCCTACCTCGAAATAAAAGGTGATTTTAATGTGTAAAAAATTGAACATTAATGACCCATTTTAATGCTCAATTTTTCAGCCATTTCAATGTGCAATCCTCATTTCAACCGTACACAAAGTATTCAGAAGCACTACGAGAAATTTCAAAAACTTTACTGGAACATGAAAATTTCATTATGTCAAATGTATGTCTTGTGCAAAATGAGAATGTATTTCAATCAAGAATTTATACACAATTCATATTAAGATCGTCGGAAAAATCTTGTAATCAACTCGGTTATTAATCTAGCGACTAATGGTCTCGAACTATTAACGCGTTCGCTCCGCTCACGCGTTGAAATATCTTGACCATTAGTCGCTGTCTTTAATAACCTAGTTGATTAAATAACTATTATTGATCAATTTTTCTAAAAAACATGCAATATTCAAGTAATATTTTATTATTTCATGTTTTGCAAAATACTTTATCAATAAAAATAATCACGAATGACTCTTCCTAAAATAACCTACTTGAAAAAAAATAACATACCTACCAATGCATTTGACTGAGCGAAACCTGTCTTTAATCAATAACGGCAAAACTACTGATTTTAAAGACATGAGAAGTTTGGCACACTCAAACTAATTTTGACGAGCAATAGATCAGAATTTTAAAATTACATGATTGCCACTTGAAAAGAGAAGAGATTTCAAGTTTTATTGAGGCTCATTTTAAGGCTCTGTCCAGGCAACCTGTATAATATTTCCTCATGATTTATACAAAGAGTAGCATCAGTGTAATTCTTTGTTCGATTCTTGCAAAAAAAAATTTCACAATGGTGGATTTTGAAAATACAAGCACCAATTTCTGTCAATAAATTTTATTATCGAGCTTTAACTCAAAAACCACATAGGTACATCAAATCATTGCAAAATTAAACGAAGAATGAAAATATATATAAATACACAGGGTGTTTCATTCGAAATAACCAATTTTACATTCGTTTTCGTTAGAACCGGAAGTAGCTTCCGCTTGAAAATATTTTACAAAGTGTGTTCATGAACACTCTTACGAAAATACAAAATCTCAAATTCGTACTACAATTCCTTCCTTGAAAACATCTAATGAAACACTTAAGAAAATCAGCCTGTATAGTTAACACAACTTTGACGCTGTCACATAAAAAAAAACATACTGCAAATGTCCATTCGCTAGAAGTGTAATTAAATGACTATATTGAGTCATCAGCCTGGAAACTTCCGATATTGTCAATAGTTGGATGAAAAGATTCTCAGGAAAACATTGCAGCAATAATATTTTCTTATTCTTGGAAAACTGAGCACATCATCCGACATGAGAAATAATAAAATTATGGGCGACAAATTGTAAGCTCCATTTTTCTAATAAGTGTTGACAACATGAATAATCCTCCTTGTTCACGAAAAATCACGAGTTCAATCTTGAGAAACATTAATCTATCTCAACGTTTCCGAAGTCGATAAAATATTACCCCGGTGATGTTAGCTCCCGGCCAACCAGCTCCAAGCGCGCCTATTCCACCACGGTCGATGAGGTCGCCCGGCGTCAGCTGATTTGTTTTACGGTTAATTCTGAGGAATGCTACATCGGAAGTGATCAAATTCATACCGCAAGCAAAGAATGAACAATTCAAATATATTAAACTTCCTTTTATTCAATTTCTATCACATTAGGGGAAAAATCGGTATTTACTCGTACGAAACAATTTATTGAAGTTTCATTAGTTTGAGATATCCGGAAAAGAATTCTGATGAATGGAATGGACTAGGCTTCATTCAACGTACTTTGAGTAAATTTTCAATCATTTCTAACCCAGCTCCAAAGATCGAACTTGGGGTTTTCAAGTTTTACGGTTAGCACGATCGAATAATATTTTTTTTGTATTTCGAATGTCCGGCCAAAAAGTCCGGTGGATGATATAGTTAGGACATTAAATAAACTATTTCCAGAAAAAATGTTGTTCGTTTCTGAAAACCCCATACCCCCAGCTCCAAGGATAAAACACACTCTCTCGTCTCGAACTAGATATGACAACATTTCTTTTTTTGTGCTTGTTTCGGGAACCCGGCCAAAAATTCCGTTAAATGGTTTTCATCGTATATGATATGAGTTATATTGGAGAAAAATTTCGTTAGATTCTGAGAATCCTGCAACCCTATATACGAGGATCGTTTTCAACACTGTTTAGTTGCGCTGTTGACTCGATGGCAAAAATCCATTTTTTCTTCTATTTGGGATGTCCGGCCAAGAATTCTGAAAAGTGGATTCGATAGAGCATTATACAAATTACGTCTGACATAATTTTCAATCGATTCCTTGCTCCACAAACCCCAGCTCCAAGGATCGAACTTGGGATTTTCAAGTTTTACTGTTAACACGATCGAATAATATTTTTTTTTATTTCGAATGTCCGCCAAAAAGTCTAGTAGATGATATCGTTAGGACATTATATGAGCTATCACAAAAAAAAGTTTCGTTCGTTTCTGAGAACCCCATACCCCCAGCTCCAAGGATAAAAGCCGACGCTCTCTCGTCTCGAACTAGATATGACAACATTTCTTTTTTTTTGTGCTTGTTTCGGAAACCCGGCCAAAAATTGTGTTAAATGGTTTTCATTGTGTATGATATGGGAATATTGGAGAAAAAATTCGTTAGATTCTGAGAACCCTGCAACCTAGATGTGAGGATCGTTTCAACACTGTTTAGTTTCGCTGTTGACTCGATGGCAAAAATCCATTTTTTTTTCTTATTTGGGATGTCCGGCCAAGAATTCTGAAAAGTGGATTCGATAGAGCATTATACAAATTACATCTGACATAATTTTCATTCGATTCCTTGCCACACACACCCCAGCTCCAAGGATCGAACCTGAGATGTCAAGTTTTACTGTTAACAATATGGGATAAATTTTTTTTGTATTTCGAATGTCCGGCCAAAAGTCCGGTGGATGATATAGTTAGGACATTATATAAACTGTTTCAGACAAAATGTTGTTCGTTTCTGAGAACCCCATACCCCTAGCTCCAAGGATAAAAGACAACACTCTCTCGTCTCGAACTGGATATGACAACATTTCTTTTTTTTTGTGCTTGTTTCGGGAACCCGGCCAAAAATTCCGTTAAATGGTTTTCATCGTATATGATATGAGTTATATTGGAGAAAAATTTCGTTAGATTCTGAGAACCCGCAACCCTATATGTGAGGATCGTTCTCAACACTGTTTAGTTTCACTGTTGACTCGATGGCAAAAATCCATTTTTTCTTCTATTGGGATGTCCGGCCAAAAATTCTGAAAAGTGGATTCGATAGAGCATTATACAAATTACGTCTGACATAATTTTCATTCGATTCCTTGCACCACACACCCCCAGCTCCAAGGATCGAACTTGGGGTTTTCAAGTTTTACTGTATACACGATCGAATAATATTTTTTTTGTATTTCGAATGTCCGGCCAAAAAGTCTAGTTGATGATATCGTTAGGACATTATATGAGCTATCACGAAAAAAAGTTTCGTTCGTTTCTGAGAACCCCATACCCCCAGCTCAAGGATAAAAGCCGACGCTCTCTCATCTCGAACTAGATATGACAACATTTCTTTTTTTGTGCTTGTTTCGGGAACCCGGCCAAAAATTGTGTTTAAAGGTTTTTATCGTGTATGATATGAGTTATATTGGAGAAAAAATTCGTTAGATTCTGAGAACCCTGCAACCCTATATGTGAGGATCGTTCTCAACACTGTTTAGTTTCACTGTTGACTCGATGGCAAAAATCCAATTTTTTCTTCTATTTGGGATGTCCGGCCAAAAATTCTGAAAAGTGGATTCGATAGAGCATTATACAAATTACGTCTGACATAATTTTCATTCGATTTCTTGCACCACACACCCCCAGCTCCAAGGATCGAACTTGGGGTTTTCAAGTTTTACTGTTGAATTCGATAACACAGTGCACCTTCAGCTCCCAAGGTGAAATTCGCCCTAGCAAGTGATGTATCTTCGTTTTTCTCCCGTTTTCCTCTTGCCAAAATGAAATCAGTTTTCCGATCTTTCGTTACCGAGATATAGACAGTTCAAAGTGCCTGCTGGTGTGACGTTAAACCACAAACGGATCTTGCCGACATGTGTCATTCGAAAGTCTCGTTTTGCACAACAATCTGTTTATTTTGCCCATTTATACATTGAAAGATTTTTGAAAAAAAAATATTTTCTTGTCCCGCCCTAGCAAGTGAGATATCTGCGTTTTGCCCCTGTTTTGCTCCTTTCAAAACTGAAATCAGTTCATTCTACTCATTTATCCCATATTGTTAACAGTAAAACTTGAAAACCCCAAGTTCGATCCTTGGAGCTGGGGGTGTGTGGTGCAAGGAATCGAATGAAAATTATGTCAGACGTAATTTGTATAATGCTCTATCGAATCCACTTTTCAGAATTTTTGGCGCGAACATCCCAAATAGAAGAAAAAATGGATTTTTGCCATCGAGTCAACAACGAAACTGAACAGTGTTGAGAACGATCCTCACATATAGGGTTGCAGGGTTCTCAGAATCTAACGAAATTTTTCTCCAATATAACTCATATCATTTACGATGAAAACCATTTAACGGAATTTTTGGCCGGGTTCCCGAAACAAGCACAAAAAAAGAAATGTTGTCATATCTAGTTCGAGACGAGAGAGTGTCGGCTTTTATCCTTGGAGCTGGGGGTATCGGGTTCTCAGAAACGAACAACATTTTTTCTGGAAATAGTTTATATAATGTCCTAACTATATCATCTACCGGACTTTTTGGCCGGACATTCGAAATACAAAAAAAAAATTTATCCCATATTGTTAACAGTAAAACTTGAACATCTCATGTTCGATCCTTGGAGCTGGGGGTGTGTGGTGCGAGGAATCGAATGAAAATTACGTCAGACGTAATTTGTATAATGCTCTATCGAATCCACTTTTCAGAATTTTTGGCCGGACATCCCACATAGAAGAAAAATGGATTTTGCCATCGAGTCAACAGTGAAACTAAACAGTGTTGAGAACGATCCTCACATATAGGGTTGCAGTGTTCTCAGAATTCAACGAAATTTTTCCTCAATATAACTTATATTATACACGATGAAACCCATTCAACGGAATTCTTGGCCGGTTTACCGAAACAAGCACAAAAAAAGGAAATCTTGTCATATCGAGTCCGAGACGAGACAGCGTCGGCTTTTATCCTTGGAGCTGAGGGTGGGGTTCTCAGAAACGAAACAAAACTTTTTTCCTGATAGCTCATATAATGTCCTAACGATCATCTACTAGACTACTTTTGACCGGACATTCGAAATACAAAAAAATATTATTCGATCGTGTTAACAGTAAAACTTGAAAACCCAAGTTCGATCCTTGGAGCTGGGTGTGTGTGGTGCAGGAATCCATTGAAAATTATGTCAGACGTAATTTGTCTAATGCTCCATCGAATAAAACTCTTCAGAATTTTTGGCCGGTCATCCCAAATAGAAGAAAAATGGTTTTTGCCATCTCGAGTCACAGCGAAACTAAACAGTGTTGAAAACGATCCTCACATCTAGGGTTGCAGGGTTCTCAGAATCTAACGAATTTTTCTCCATATTCTCATATATATCATATACACGATGAAAACCATTTAACACAATTTTTGGCCGGGTTTCCGAAACAAGCACAAAAAAGAAATGTTGTCATATCTATTCGAGACGAGACGAGAGAGCGTCGGCTTTATCCTTGGAGCTGGGGTATGGGGTTCTCAGAAACGAACGAAACTTTTTTTTTGTGATAGCTCATATAATGTCCTAACGATATCATCTACTAGACTTTTTGGCCGGACATTCGAAATACAAAAAAATATTATTCGATCGTGGTTAACAGTAAAACTTGAGAACCCCAAGTTCGATCCTTGGAGCTGGGGTTGTGTGGAGCAGGGAATCGATTCAAAATTATGTCAGACGTAATTTGTATAATGCTCTATCGAATCCATTTTTCAGAATTCTTGGCCGGACATCCCAAATAGAAGAAAAAATGGATTTTGCCATCGAGTCAACAGCGCAACTAAACAGTGTTGAAAACGATCCTCACATATAGGGTTGCAGGATTCTCAGAATCTAACGAAATTTTTCTCCAATATAACTCATCATATACGATGAAAACCATTTAACGGAATTTTGGCCGGGTTCCCGAAACGAAACAAGCACAAAAAAAGAAATGTTGTCATATCTAGTTCGAGACGAGAGAGGTGTGTTTTATCCTTGGAGCTGGGGGTATGGGTTTTCAGAAAACACAAGATTTTTCTGGAAATAGTTTATTTTAATGTCCTAACTATATCATCCACCGGACTTTTTGGCCGGACATTCGAAATACAAAAAAATATTATTCGATCGTGCTAACCGTAAAACTTGAAAACCCAAGTTCGATCTTTGGAGCTGGGGTAGAAATGATTGAAAATTTACTCCAAAGTACGTTCGTTGAATGAAGCTAGTCCATTCCATTCATCAGAATTCTTGGCCGGATATCTCAAACTAATGAAACTTCAATAAATTGTTTCGTACGAGTAAATACCGATTTTTCCCCTAATGTGATAGAAATTGAATAAAAGGAAGTTTAAATATATTTGAATTGTTCAATTCTTTGCTTGCGGTATGAATTGATCACTTCCGATGTAGCATTCCTCAGAATTAACCGTAAAACAAATCAGCTGACGCCGGGCGACTCATCGACCGTGGTGGAATAGGCGCGCTTGGAGCTGGTTGGCCGGGAGCTAACATCACCGGGGTAAAATATTCCATGTCGAAAAGGCTTTTATGCAGTCCTAACTTGCAGAGTACAGTTTCAATGAATAGGGTAAGTCCGGGAGAGACCGACCATATTTTGAAAATAGCAATGTAACTTTATTGTTTTAAGACATATATATTTTCTTAACTGTGGAAACATGAGAGACAAAGGGTTGAGGCAGTATAAGAAGTTACAAAATGTGATATAATGCGAAGAAACATATTAGTTTTGACTCAAAGTTAAACATTGCAACTGGTCTAACTCGGGGTTAGACCAACCACGCATTATATTATATTAAGGTTGAGATCGACTTCAAGAAATTACAGAATGTAATATAGTATAAAACAACAGAATTATCCATACTAATATTATAAATGCGAAAGTAACTCTGTCTGTCTGTCTTTCACGCCTAAACGGCTGAACGGATTTTGATGAAATTTGGTATGGTGATAGATGATAACCTAGAAATGGTCATAGGCTATAAATAATCACGCCATCGTTCTTAGGGGGTAGGTAGTAGGCAGATAACTAAATTGAGTTAGTGATTTTTAGTCGTTTTGTTGGGACTTTGGCTCTTTCACGTCTAAACGGCTGATGAACAGATTTTGATGAAATTTAGAAGGTAATAGATGGTTACCTAAAAACGGATATTAGATCAAAATGATCACGTCATCGTACTTAGGGGGTAGGAATAAGGCAGAAAAATGAATTGAGTAGTGATTTTTTTATGGTTTTTGCTGGGAGTTTTGCTTTCTCATGCCTAAGCGGCTGAACGGATTTTGATGAAATTCAGTTAGGTGATCTATAGTAACCTAGAAAAGGATATGGGCTGTTAATATTCATGCTATCGTACTTAAGGCGTAGCAGTAGGCAGAAAACTAATTAGGTATTGATTTTTAATCGTTTTTTTTTAAGTTTACCTCTGAACGGATTTTCATAAGACTGTTAATATAAACATCAGATCCTAGGCAAGGACACAGGCTACTTTTTACGCGGGAAAATACCTCATTTCCGCGGAAATCTAGCGTGATCGTGTGTCAAGAGCGCATGACGCCATAGCTACTGAAATGATTTTGATATATTTTTTAACTAAGTGTTACTAAGACTTCAAGTTAGTAATTGATCACTCTTCTAACTTAGAGGGTCGGTAGGCGCCATAATTTAGGGAATTTATGATAAAATTTTGATGCAACCGTCTTCATTTAACAGTTTTACTTGGATCGAAACTAAGCGACATTCCATCACACTACTTGTAGGGTAGAAAGGTACCAAAATTCAGACTACTTCTTACTTCGGGAAAATATCTCATTTCCACAGGAACCTATACAATACACAGCTACCTATCTACAACATTAAAACTCTGTCTAGAATCACATTACGCCAATACTATGATTGATTGATTTGTATACGATTTTTTCTTCAACTGACTGTCATATTACATACAGATAAAAATCTAATTACCTACGCCACAGAATTAATATAGTACTACATAACTAGCTACGCTTTAAACTGAGGAGGTTATTAGATTAGATTAGACATTTATACGAACTTAAGCTTAGTAATCAATCATAGTGATAAGTTAATACTCATTTAGACAGAGAGGGAAAAACAAAGAACATAGTTTACAAAACTGTACTATTATACTAATTACATTAAGTTAGTACTTCCTACGCAGACGATGTTGCGGATGTCACACTGTCTAACATCGGGGGTTGGCAGGTAGGTAGTTAGTAGTATTTTAAACCGATTTACATTATTTACTTTTTATATTTACTAGGGAAACATTCGAAGCTATTATTATGTAGCTTAGGTTGCTTTTGAACAAATTTTGATGTGAAGTTGAGGACTGGAACACGATAGGGGACATTGTTGCAGGGGAACTTACAGACGGGAGAAAACAAAAAAAATTGTGGGGCGAAGTCGCGGGTAAAAGCTAATAAAATTATAATACAAACGTGTTCAGTAATTCAATTTAACGGTTTTTTTTGTAAAACTGCCATTAAAAGTGACACTTTTAACAAGGGGAGGCGTGTAAAAAATTTTTTAGCACTCCATTCTCTTGTGATGAAATCAGATGAAAAAAAAAACAGCAATTGCTAATTTTTATTATCAATATTAACAATCATTACTTATGAACATTATTGTTAATCGTAAAACTAAAACAATTACTAACACTAATGCCTGTGACGTACAATATTGGATGATGATTATCCAAAATCTGTTGTGGTTGGGAGATTTTTCTAAGCAATGACATTTTATATACAATGGCATGATCAACATAGCCTCGGCTACTGTCGTCGTAAACTTCCATCCACCATGTTTTTATATCCGCATGCTCCTGATTCTGCTAGCAATTAAGCGGATACATTGTCCTGTATATTGCTTTGGTTCTAACAGTCTGTGGAATTCGGCAAAAATAGACGGAATTTTTCCAAATGTATCAATACCAATTGTATTGGCAGTGCATTTATCTAAGCTAAAAATATCACGAACGTATACGTTCGCCGAACGGGTGACACTCCTAACTCTTCGATCATAGTTGTTCCTTTACATTTTATTTTCCACGATGTGCTTGTAGACAATTCTTGAAAAACATTCGTAGGCAATAAATTTCCTGTAAAGCACTCTCTGGATGGAAAGTTCCACAGCTTCTAGTCGATGGAAACTTGGGTTTGCATCATCCCAAATTACCAAACCAATTAAATCTGTCCAGATAACTGAACAGGAATAATTTACTTTCATTATACCAATGTGCTGACTAACCATCGAAAAGATCGATATTCCGAACAGTTACAGCTCTGCAAGTTACTGCCAGTCTGTATAATTGCTTCTCTTTCCTCTTCCAGGGATTAAATATAGGGAAAACAGCTTTCTCGTGAATTCTTCGCTCATTATTTAGGGCGGTATAGTATTTAAATTGTGAGTATCACCACAGAATCCTTAGTTTCAGTATTCTTTGGGACCCCATCTGACTTGACAAGGCAATAAATTGGGAAAATAAATTGATTGGGAATCGGAAATTCGTATTTTTTTAATAAATCACTTTCTTCAATTCCGTTTTCAGACTTGAATATATTGTGAAATTCAAACTGAGTTCATTTGACTTGGGGACAGCAATGGAAAACACGTTATTTATGCATTACTTAAATAAAAACATCAGAATAGTTATTCATCAGGAAGATATGGATACTCTTTCACGAGTTTTTCGAACTTGAGTAAATATAAAAAAAAACACACATAACAAACATACATTTTAAACGGTTTATTAGGCAACTATTATTCGCGAGGTGAAGCCCAAACCACCGAGAGAATAACAGCCATTATTCGCGAGTAGCATACTATACTTTTTCCACGACTACTGAATATATTTTTCGAAGATTTTAACATTTGGCGACCGCGACAAGACCCTTCCATGACAAGCGTGGAAAAAGTCAAGTTGACACATAAGAAATTTTCGGAGAACTGGTCATTGTATATTTTGTAATAAAAAAAGTTTTAATGGATATAATGAAAGTAGATCTGGCCGTCGATTGACAAGGTATGCCGATATTTGTTAGTTAGAGTACTTTAGATTACTGAAGAAATATCAATTTAAAAAATATTATATCAAAACTGAATCTATGAAGCATCAGACAGCAGTGAATTAAAATCTCATTATTCTCTTGTGATTAGTGGCTATTATTAAGGCCGAGCAGAGAAACGTACGGGTTTTTCACTATAATTTGACCCCCCCTTTAACTTTGTTACTGAAGGCCATACAGAAATGTTTCGTATAAAAGTTTCACGAAATTAACTGAGGTTTTTTAATATGACTTCACAAGCTGAATTATATACAGGATGGCCAACATATTGATGGCAACTGCATTTTTTTCAAATGGAACACCCTGTTATTTTTCCATTGTTATGTTGCTCTTTTTCCCCTGATTTAGAATATGTAACATATGTTGGTCTATCTTTCTTATTCTGAGCACCACAGAGTTTCAAATTTCAATAACTATCTGGCATAGCGTTTGGGAAGTTCGTGAATATTTAAGTGGCCAATTTGATCTTTGGATTGGTAATGGCGCACCCATTTTATGGCCACCAAATAGTCCCGATTTAACATCGTTGGACATAATAATGCTATCAAAAATAGTAGAAACAACTTGAGACAACTATATGAACTATGTTTGTTGAATGAAGGTGGTCATTTTGAGCAATTTCTTTAGTTGATGTTATTCTCACCATACTACCATAGTTTTTCATTGGTTTAAGTTATCATTCTGAAATAATACTTTTGAGTAGATTGTTTGGATATAAAGAATTTCGTAGGTATTTCACATATTTTTTTTATTCGGTGACATAATTTCAAAACTTTGAAACTCTGAAAATTGAAGAGACACATCCACATACGCATTTATATTCGAGATTAGGAGGAAATAGCCTATCAAAAAAAGAAAGGAAGAATATACAGGACAGGGTGTTCCATTTGAAAAATTTATTTGCATTCAATGTTATTCACCCTGTATATCTTTCCTTTGACGTTGTTATAATTCCAAATATGACCATTACACGCACTCTGCCACTTGTAAAATGATTACAGATCTTGGCATCAGGTGGTTCTTAAAATTTGAAACTCTGTGGTTCTCAGAATAAAAAAGATAGACCAACAATGTGTACATATTCGAAATCAGGGGAAAAAGAGCCGGCCAAGCATGGAAAAATATACAAGGTGTTTTATTTGAAAAAATAAAGTTGCCATCAATATGTTGGCCACCCTGTATATATTACAGTTTCTGGACTCATAGCAAAAAACCTCAGTTGATTTCGTGAAACTTTCATACGATACATTTTTTTGTATCTCCTTTAGTAACAAAGTTAAAGGGGGGGTCAAATAATAGTGAAAAACCGGTACAATTTCATTATAGTCATGGATGAAAACTTCTAATCGGTAATTGAAGTATGAGTTGTGACATTTATGTACGGAACATAATAAATGCCGAAAGGCCCCCTCTTGCAGCTCTACAGACGACCACTCTTTTGTTAAACTTGTCTATGACATTTAGACATAACGAATGCATAACATAACACTTTTGACACAAATAATTTCATCCTTCAGTTCATGAATCAATTGTAGATTATTCTTATAGACCTGGCTTCTCACAAAACCCTTAAGAAAATAGTAAAACTGTGTTAAATCACATAATGAAAAATTATCTGGTTGTTCAATGATGAAATTAACAAATGAACGATATTTTGAATAGTAGCTCCGCTAGCTTTTGAAAACAGGAAGACCCATGATATAAGAATGTTTTCGTATATCATGGGGAGACCGAGGTTTGAGTTAGTTAACCAGCCAAGTCGTACAAGGAATTCCCTATTAGAAGATTGCCATTCAAATTTTTGTTCCTCAATATCTCAGACCAGCCAAACCAATCGAAATTAATTTTTCGGCCATATGCAAGATGCTCATAATAAGCCTCATGCGGAATTTTGGGCCATCGTGTTAACAGAACCATGGAAAAATTGAAAATAAGAATCTTTATATTTCCCTAATAAATATCTGATTCTAGTGAAATTTATTTTGTGATTGATGTACTGAATGTTCATGTAAAATTTCAATTTAATTTTTCTTAATTAATTAATTAATATTTTATTTTTCGAATAACTTCCAGAATTTGTATTTTTGAAATTATTAAAAAAATAGAATATGTAAAAATCAATTCTTTCAAAATCCAAAAATGCAGAAACTGAGAGATTCAGCTATCCATGTACTTAACATGTCAAGTTCTATACCTACCAAATTTGAGGTAATATCATTTATTGGTCCACTAATAGACGAACGCTCAAAAGGACCTGCTCAGGGTTTTCGTAATTTTTTTCACCTTCCACCGAAACTGGTCTTTGAAATTTTATGAATATTCGACCAATATATTGCTTTCAGACGATTATTGAAAACACGTAATTTTCTGAAAACACTTTTCATAGAGCGCTGATTTCCATGAATTAATTCAACAATTTAACGCTTTCGTTGTATCGTATACAATGCCATTTTTATAAATGTCAAAATACCCTGACGAATTCAGTGCGACATCTTTATTTTATTTATTTTTAGAAAAACCCCGCAAGTTGAAACACTATTTATAATAGAAACACAAACATCTACAATCCTAATAGGGATGTTGACTCATGTTACGAATTCATATAAATTGAGGTTTTCCACATAGAAGGAAATTTTTGGCAATCCTAAAAAACCATTTTAGTGATCTTATTATTCTCGTTGAATTAAATAAAGCTGATTTAAATTATGTTATTTATTATCAACTATCACGTGACTGCGAACGCCAATCAGAGGTAATCCGTATAGTGACGTCAAACTATCCGTATTGTCATTGCAAATTCGAATGTTCGGTGCTCAGATCAACAAAATACATTCATAGCCGGGTTCCACAAAACTCCAATCACCTTGATTATTGAAATGTCATCATTTCTCTGCAATTTTCAGTTCATTTTTGACATAAACCATCGACTTACTTCAATATAAACGATTTGATTGCCAATCAAGCTTTGTGAAAGCCACGGTTCTGTGACTTGAACCATAGTAAATATATAATATATCATATCTATGATTCGAACTTACGAAGTTGAAAGCTGAAAGAGAACAGAATACCTAGTTCGTTACAAGAACGATAATCTACAATTTTCTTTAAAATGGAGAAAGGATTCGTCAAGGGTAATAGTAGTAACTTTTACCGAAGATAAATTCCCTTATGGTCGCAAGTTTCTTTGCTGAAAACAAGGATTTTTATGCAGCGGAGCTTAAAAACGTGAAATTGTCTTTGTAAGTAGCAGACTTTTGACTCATATTTATTATTACAAATAAAAGAAGCACCTCATTCAGCATTTACAGACCGACCTATTTTGAAGGCTTAGATTGAACTTTTCCACAAGGGATCGGCAAAATCAGTTTGCTTTGACAGAAGTCAAAGTATGTTCACTGTATTATGACGTAATCATCAGAACGTGACAAAATTGAGCATTTCCGCGGGAATTTTGAATTGTCTTTTCATTTACTCATTTTATTGGCAACTACTATATTTTTAAGGAAAAAGTAATCTTTTCGTGTTTGTATAGGGTTCATCTTTAAAATAAAATAGATTCCAAAAAGTAGTCAACATCCCTATTGAAATAAAACAGAATTTTTTCATAAACAATTTATCACAGTATATACAAATTATTGGTTTGAATCAGCCATACAAGATATTTTCAAGGTTGAAAACAGGTAATATAAAAATAAATCATATTTTAGAAATTTTTTTACGTCAGGTGCTGAGATTTTTCGTCTCGAATTTTCGGTCAATGGGCCAAATCATAAAACATAAAACTGAAATTGAAATTTTATATAACACGAGGGGTTGGTCAAATCCACTCTGATGAATATTCTACCGGGTGGTCCACCACTGTAAATGTGATATTTTGAATTTTTTTTTGTGGCGAGTGTAGGGAAACACAATTCAAAATTATTTCCATATATACAGGCTGTTCCAATACAGAGTTACAGACCAAAGTAACACTTTTTCAATGTGACACTCTATATAGGTATGACCTCAAAAAATGAAAGGCAAGCTAAAATTATGATGAGTTTTTCAGATCATTCTGTACATTGATGGTCCATTTACGATAAATCGCGAAAAATTTCAAATATGGAGTAATTTTGAATAGTAATTTATGAAGGAACCAGTTATAGAAGCCATACAGAAAATGTTTTTTTGAGTGGACATATTAGCTAGTCCTATGAAGAGAAAAAAATTTGAAGTCTGGAATGTACAGAGTGATCATAATTATTTCTCCAAACATGTACTACGAATAATGGTCAAAAACTTTCTTATTTCAAATGGCAAGCTCAGTGTTTCTTCATCTTGCTGGAAAAATACCAGGTTTAGGTATAGAGAAACCGTATGAAAAAGTTTCGAAATTAATTTTTGCTTTCAACGAGATGTAGAAATAACGGGGGTGCCATTTGAAATAAGAAAGTTTTTCACCATTATTCGTAGTAGATGTTTGAGAATGAATTATGATCACTCTGGACATTCCAGAGGTCAATTTTTTTCTATTTATGGGACTAGCTAATATGAATACTCAAAAAACATTGTCGGTATCGCTTGCGTAACTGGTTCCTTCATGAATTACTTTTCAAACTGACTCCATATTTTTAATTTTTGGCAATTTTCTTGTGAATGATGCATTAAATGGACATAGTATCTGAAGAAACTCATCATAATTTGAGGTTGCCTTCCTGTTTTGAGGTCATATATAAGGTGTCACATTTGAATGAGTGACTCCATATTTTTAATTTTTTGCATTTTCTTGTGAATGATGCATTAAATGGACATAGTTATCTGAAGAAACTCATCATAATTGAGGTTGCCTTTCCTGTTTTGAGGTCATATATAAGGTGTCACATTCGAATGAGTGTAACTTTGGTCTGTATCTTTGTATTGAAACACCCTGTATATATGGAAATAATTTTAAATGGGGCTTTTGATTATCCTACACTCATACGAAAAAATATTTTCAAAATATCATCATTTACAACCTCAAAATGACCATCGCATCAGTTGTGGGACACCCGGCATATAGGGTGTTTCCAGTGGAATTTTTTTGAGTTTGGATTCATATTGTTGAGAAGATGAATCTTCGCAAATATCCTGTGAAAACCTGAAATGATAAGAGTTGTAATTCCATTTCTCATGTCAACAATGGGAATATCTATAGAAGGCTTCACAACAAAGCACAGCATTCTACAGCTTGGAGGTTTTCATTGGATCTTAAAGCCACATTGATGGCCTCAGCGAAAGTCTCATCAATATTAAATCTCGATTTGGCTGAGTTTTGAATGAAGGCATCAGCATTATACTCTTGGCCAACTTTCTCCCCTCAGACTCTAGAACTTGCGTATTCTTTACATCGTCTGCCTTTGTCCCTGAAATGAAATAATTGTTTATTTTTTATCAATAATTTATAATTTATTCATTCGTGTCACAAAATTCGGATTTTATCTTCGTTGAGAGGAATGAATCCACCTACGCTGAGCAACTTTGGGATTAATCGAAAATTTATTCTCAAAACGGAGACAATTGGTTGGAAAATGCATGAGAAAGTCCTACAAAATTTGGTCGCAAAGAAGGACGATCACTGTATACTGTAAAAAAAGCAGAGAATAATGTTAATCGATTTAAATCATCCAAAACCCATACTTCGGAGCTCATAATATCGTCCTCGTTCAAGACAAATGCAAGTAATTAGCACAGGATAGCTCTGAATGATACAAGGTTTTTCTTAGAACTTACAGCGAAATGGCATCTTTCTTAAGGTATAAATATACCGAAGACGCCATCTCTAGTTTCATACGAAAATCTTCTTCCATAGCTTGAACCCTGAACGAAGTAGCAACATGTTTACCATTTGAAGACGTTAAATTTGCGAAATGCAAGAGAGCTTCGGTAAATGCTACAAATGGTAAAAGTCTCGCTACTTCGTTCAAGGTTCATGCTATGGAAGATGGTTTTCGTATGGAACTAGAGATGGCGTTTTCGGTATATTTATACCTCAAGAGAAATGCCACTTCGCTGTAAGATCTAAGAAATACCTTGTATCATTCAGAGCTATCCTGTGGTGATGTCACACTTAACCTGTTCTTACTGTTAACTGTATTTTACAGGTTTGAAAATTCACATCAAAAAGATACGATATACATTGCATCAGACAGATAATTTCGTCGTATAGTTGAACAGTTCTATATTCAAGTGATCTACGTGCTTCCTAATTGACTGAATTGAGTTGTCTGATTGCACTAATAATGTAGTTTCGTCCCTTGCTTAACGTTGGGGTGGCAATATGATCGGGATCCTAAGTACGCGCAATCTAACTATTCAATGTGTCTGGCCACGGCCTTCTAAATCCTTTTAGGAAGCCATCGAAATCCCTTTAGAAGGCCTTCTTAATTCCTTTAGAAGGCCGTTGTCAAACTACCTGTGATACTCAAATCATGTACTTGCGGTTGCCTACCAAACTGCTTGAATTTATTCCCTCCCAACGATAAGAGTCAGACAACATTATATTTTTGCAATCATACAACTAGATTCGGTCAGTTACAGTACATGAATCTCTTGAGTGTAGAACTGTTCAACTGTACTGTCAAAATTAATATCTAATGCTTTGTATATCGTATCTTTCCAATGCTTATTTTCAAACCCTGGTAAGAGTAGCTATACGGAAGTTGTTCGCTAAAGTTCGTGAACTGGTTTCACTGTTGATTCACCAACACGTGTTTGTTGTGGCTTGTGAAGCAGAGGTATTACTGACCAATATTTCGTTAAAAATCGGTAGGGCACAATCATTGTGATCAATGAAACACTTATCGCACCATGATAAATTTTTTTGTGTCTATTCTAGATGGTGATGATGAAAACAATGTTTGGTTTCGACAGGATAGTGAAACCGTTCGATTAGCCAAAATTATGATAACAATTGGCAGCCAAGAAGCTGCGACTCGACCCTGATGGGCTATTTTCTGTGGGGTATCGCTAAACAAATGTTTTGTCAAAACAGAGACAATTGAGTATTTGATGGCCAACATTCTTGAAGCCATTACCGAGATACGACTCTGTACACTCGAAAAAATTCTCCGATCGACTGAGACTTCAGCTGCGGCAGCCATATGAATGAGACAATATCTTAGATCAATAAAAAAACATAAATAGGCCCTAAGCGCAATATTAGTGGAATGAATTGGGGAATAAGACATAAAAAGCAAATGTTTGTTTTTGTTTTGAAATTTGTCAGTCTGATATAATATATATATCTATAATATATTATAGAAGGTCCCAAAAAAATTATTTCGAAAATAAGTTGCATCCAGCTTATGGTTATTGACGACGAAACATTGTATAAGTAATTATAGTTTATAGGATGAAAGAAACCTTATTAGATTGATACCTACTAATCATAATCAACCCACGCTACTGTACCCAACTCTGAAATGTTGCTGTTTATATTCAATCTTGTTTTTCACATGTCTTGCAAATCTAACAGTATTTCGTAATTTTTGAGCGCTCGTTCTCCTCCTATATCGTTGGCCCAAATGTCTGTAATTTTGGACTTTTGAGCCGAAAAAGGTTTCAAACGATTGGGTTCTACTACTCAATGACGTATCGTGGTCAATTCAAGTCAGTACATGGGGCCGGCCGTAAGTAAACACAATAACTTTCGAAGGAATTATCCTAGACAGTTGAAATTATCAGAGTGAGTTCGGTTCCAAATGCCTCGGTTAAGTTCTTCAACCAGACAAATCGTACTGGGTGTTCCATAAAAAATGTCCAATCGAAATTTTTGTTCCTCAATATCTAAGACAACACGTAACCAATCGAAATGAAATATTGTAATCGCATACAAAATGTACATAATAAGCCTCAAGCGAAATTTATTGGCCAAGTGTCCACAGAACCATAGAAAACTCATTTAATATTGAAAAGAAGAAATTTCGTATTTCCAAAAAAAATATCCGATTCGAGTGAATTTTATTTCGTGAATCGAGTTTGATACGCTGAATGTTCCTGCAGAATTTCAAGAAGATCACATGATCTAAACCATAGGAAGTTCAATTAGTATATTGAAAAGAAGAACCTCCATATTTTCAGAACAGGATATTTGATTCGAGTGAAATTCATTTTCTGAATGAATATTGATAGGTATACTGAATGTTCATACAAAATTTCAAAAGGTTTGAATTATCAGAACCATAAGATTAATTTTTTTCAATTTTATGAGTTTTTACATATTTGATTTTTAAATAATTTTCAGAATATTATTCCGATCGTACTGTGTTTTCGCATTTGTATATTTAGTATCCATCTGAAGTCCTATACAAAATTCTGTGGTAATAGTCTCATTTCTCTACCAATGAAAGAGCGCTCAAATGCACCTGCTCATAGCTTTCCTAAATTTTTCTGAATTGCATTATCAAATTTAAGCTCGTGAATGGCCCTCCCATTGTAAGGCAAAGTTGTCAAGCTATGGCCACTTAGCGATTCAACAAAATTGATTAGATATCTCGAAAAATATATTTTCGTATTATTTGAACTAGGTATTTCATTGCAAAGAATATTGAAGATATACAGGGTTTACTTTTGAGTTAGCTTATCAGACGTTTTTGGAGAACTAGTGAATATTTCGTTTTGATATTTAAGGTGAAGCCTTAGGGATGAACGAACTCTTCGCCTGAAATATTTTCAAGTCGACAGTGTTGCCACGCCTAATTCAAACGCATATCTGCTTTATTATTTCAAATGGAACTACCGATTTTTCAATGTATGTATCGATTCAATACTAGAATCGCAGTATAACCTACATGACTATAAATACTGCAGAATTTCGATAATTTTCATCTTATTCGCGGTAAAATATCGGTAGTGCCATTCGAAATAAGAAAGAAGATATGCGTTTGAGATCGATGTGGCAAAGTGCCGACGTAGAGATATTTTAGACGAAGAGTTCCTTTTAACCCAAGGCTCCACCTATAATTTCAGAACGAAATCACTACTTCTCCAAGAACGTCTAATAGGCCAACTTGAAAGTAAAGCCTTGTATATACATTTACAGAATATTTAATGAATTTGCAATTTTTAAAACTTCTTTACTTGAAATCATAACATAAATGATCTAAAATTATGCTGAATCCTTGTTTGTTAGGTAAATCAATACTGTTACCCACAACTTTCTAATGAAGGTGTTTTCACCAGTAAACCAAACAAAAACCATCGCGAAATTAATAACTATCCAACACACAACAAACAAGAGCCATAAAACACCGCTTTCGAAGTAACATCGACAACAAAATCCTTTTATCTTCACCCAGCTCTTACCTGCCAGAACAATTTTTGCATGGGGACAGGAATGCTTTATTTCCGGGTTCCACTGTGTCCTTACATTTTCGAAGCTGTTCCTTTCGTTCGTTGCGTAGCACATAATGAATACGTCGACCTAAAAAAGGGGTTCTCGAGTTACTCTAATCATCGCAGCTCATAAAGGGTGAGGGTATTCTCTTCCCTTGTTCTTTGCTTCTTATACAGAGAATTCAGGTGTTTAAAAGTTCAAGCAATTAATTATTGCGCATAACTAATGCCAGTTATGCTTTCTTTTTGCACCGAATGGGGTCATGTTTTGTGTTGAGCAGTTTCGTGTTGGGATAAGTTTATTACTTGCGGAGATCTTCAATTATGAGCATGATGATTTACTATAAAATAATTCTTTTCATTTGGAATATTCTGCCTTTAAAGCTGAATACAAATGATTCTTTATACGAGCTCTGTTTGATTCTTCATTTGAAATTAAAATTAACAATACTACACTTCGATTTAGTTGAGCTCCTCAGAAGGTATTGAGTTTGTGCAAATCTGGAGAATCTGTTGCGCGTTGTTTTTATTACTACTAGCATCAATTCTCTAGAAACTAAGGTAGGGACAAGTCTGAAAAGGCATTACAGGAGCAACATAATCTACAACTCCCACAACTGCAGTAGAGATCCTACTGCACTTATATGTAAGAAAGAAGGTCTAATAAGTACCCTCAGAAAAGATGTTTAAGTGCCTAGTAGGAATATGAATGAATCTTAAATTCACTCGGTGATAAACTTCCTTCTTTACGAAGAAAGAGATTTGATGCGAATCGAGTGTGACTTGACATTAAAACAGGTACAGATTTTTGTGTATTTATCTGCTGCATATGATACTGCTTGGAAAGATGGTTTGATTTTTGAACTTTATTGTCATCTAAAATCTGAAAAAATGGTCAAATGATAGAAATATGGTGTCGCCAGAAGGTTCAGTGTTTCTGTTGAACGAAAATAGTAGCAATTTTAAAACATTGAATAATGGTCTTCCACAGGATCAGTCTTATTCACCTCTTCTTGTTAATTTATTTCTATGTGATATTCCTACAACTTCTTCTGAAAATTCATAGAGACCCATGATATTACTGTGGCTTTCCATCATTCAGATTTCAAAACCTAGAGATAATCTTTCTGGCAGATTTAGAATTTTAAAGAATTATTTCTTTTAATGGTGCTTATGTCCAAATCCTAATAAAACTAAAGTCTCGTGTTTTCATTTAGATGATCATCAGAAATATAGAAAATTTGAACTAACTTGATGCCAGTGGTATTAATTGATAGGATATCCCATGAGACTATCGAAGGAAGGTACAGGTAATGAGAGAATAAAGAGTCAGTTCTCTCTGTACAACTACATCTCATCTGAGAGCCTCTCGAGTGATGTATAGATCAAGAAAGTAAAACACTGAGAAAAACTTCAAGACATTTAAGTAAAAGAGAGCAATGGGATCCGGATACACCGACTATAACCTCAAAGAAAATACCGTAAAATTGTATACAGATGGTTCCAAAACCTGTACAGGAGCTGGCCCTGGGATATACGGGCCAAGTATCAATGTACACTGTAGCTATGCTCTTGTAAGAGCGTCATTCAAGCAAAAACCTCAACTTTGAAGATGTCTAGATATAAATCTAGAACGAAACTATCAGAAGGGCGATATAGCCATACACTACGGTATTCAGCTGCTGTTAAGGCATTGAGCTCCTACGCCATCGACTCAAAGATTATCTAGATTGCCGAAACAAACTCATGAGTTAGGCAAGAAAGATGAGGTCTTTTAAATCTGGGTTTCCGGCCATTCGGGAATCAAAGGAAACAAAAGTCCAATATACTTGCCGAAGAGGGTGCACTAATGTCACTCATTGGCCCAGAACCCTTTGTGGTATAGGTAAATGTTCCTATCAGAAGGAAAAACTCTGACGGAATCTCCCAGGAATGGATCATTCCACTAAGTTCCTTCGGAACTTTGAAACAGCAAGGCCCAAAAGATATCTGGATCTTGTTAAGAACAATCACACACCTCACTTGGCTTTCTTACAGGCCACTGTCGCCTAAGAGCATCTGTTGAGGATAGGATTATCGGACACTGAAGAGTGTAGGTTCTGTGGGAGGAGAAGAAAACTCCATTCACCTAGTCACGGAATGCTTCACACATTCGAGGTAAGGAGAGAATGCCTTGGGCGAGAAACTTGTAAGAATGAGGTACTAGTCTCGTTGAAGCCTTCACAGATATTGGATATCATCAGATCTCTGGACGTGGAAGACGAGCTATAAAGGGTGTAGTCAGAACAGCTCTAAAAAGAGGTACAATTGACCTTGAGGTTTGCAGTGTACTGTAACCTCCTTTTAAATTATAATTATATAAATAATGTACAGTTTCGTTCAGCATAAGTCAGATTTCAAGGGGGGCAGGTTACCCCTGGACTCCCCTAGCTTTGCTAATGGATTGAATCTGCGTTCTTAGCTACTTTTGGGGCAGCGCAGGATTAATTTAACCTTTCACTACTCACGTTTTTTGTAAGCAAACTTCCGGAGTTTGTCATTCTTCTGGCCTGCTGTATCGGACAAGATTACAGTGAAGTCCTCTCCATTTATTGGAACTGTCATTGAATATACATCGAATCTGAAAAAAAGGATATCAGTTGGATGAAAGGATTTATTATGGTAAATTCCATAAGGAAAAGAAATCTCCCGAACTGAAATATTTCAGATGCTGGGATAGTCGATATATTGAAAAGAATATAGAATGAAAAGCGTATTGCTGTATGTCAAGCAAAATTTTTTGTTGTTTCTCATGAGTATCAGCTTTTGGTTTGAGCAAAATAATCAGCTATTGTCATGTTAATTTTTATTTATTTGTCATCTGCAAAAATGTTTAATATTTATATAATACTTGGGACGATCCCCTCCAATGTTGATAGAGTTGGCAAATTTTCAAGCAGGAAACAGTTGGAAAAATTGTCAAAGCAGTTGGAAAATTTTCAAAACATGAAAACCTTAATGTTGATCAGAGTTGGAAAATTTCCCCAAAGCAGTAGGTATTTATTCGAAGCAGCAGGAGAAATCTCTAAACAATTGCCTAATATTGATCAGAGTTGGCAAGTTTTCAGAGCAGTTGGTAGTTTTTCGAAACAGTTGACAAAATTTCGAAGCAGTTGAAAAGAACATTTCAGAACAATTGGAAAAATTTAAATTGAGTTGGAAAACATGTTTCCATAAAACTTTCATAAAATATGATTGAATTTGACTTCTTAAAAATAAATTCTGAAAATATCGAGCAATAGTTTTGCGCACTTGTTCCTAGGAAAACAGTTGTGCAGTCGTTTCGGTCAAATGTCTGTAATTTTTGACGATAATGGATTCCGATCAATGTCAAACTTATATTGAACTAAGTCTGCGACGAGCATATCGTCCTACATTTCCGTCAGGATCGTATCATCAAAGGATTTCGATAAACTAGAAATTCTGACTAGTATTGCTGGTTTGGAACTAAATATAAATTACCTTATTCGCAAAACTGTTTGAAAGTACAAAGATAGTGTGGGACCTGAATATCTCATGGTTTTCTTGACTTCTCAAGTTAAATTTGTCACAACAATATCATAACAAAATCTACACGTCTGTCCTAAAAATCACATTTCAGCACACCTTATTGTATCTATTCTATTTCCAAAATTATTCAACTTATTTTGGTTTATTATGTAAAACAATATAAAAATGAAAAGTGTATTTTTGAGCGCTCGTTCTACTAAAACGAGTGCTATATCGTTTTTCGCCAAAATGTCTGTTATTTTCGAATTTTGAGCCGAAAATGGTCTCAAACGATAGATTAGACTCTCTGATGACGTATTCGTAGTCAAATTCAATTATGTTCGTGGGGCCGTCCGTCCGTACCTACGTTAGCACAATAACTTTCGAAGGGATTATCCTTAGAGACTTGAAATTTCAAGGATGAGTTCGGTTCCCAAATGGCTCAGCTGAGTTCGTTAACCAGCCAAATCGTACAGGCTTTTTTATAAAATATGGCCATTTAAAATGTTTGTTTCTGAATATCTCAAAAAAACTTAACTATCGAAATGAAATGTTACATCTAAATGCAAGATGCTGCTATCAACCCTCATGCAAAATTTTGTTGCCATCATGTGAAAACAGAACCAAAGAAAATTCAATTGAAATAATGAAAAAAAAAAAATAATTTTACATTAAAAGATTTCGGATTTGAGTGAAATTTTTTGTGAATAATGATTTTATATACTGAATCTCCAGGCAAAATTTTGTGGCCATAGTGTTTACAGAACCATAAAAATTCAATTGAATATTGAAAGAATAATCTTTATATTTCCATAACAGAATATCCTATTCGAGTGAAATTTATTTTTAGAAAAAACTACCATAACGAATGTTTATGCAAAATTTGAAGGATATCGCATCATCAAACCATAGAATTAAATTTTTTCCAATTCATTTCATATTTTTCACATATTTCATTTTTTAAACAATTATCAGAATATAATTCAGATTGTCTTTGACTTTTCTTGAATTTTTCACTAGTTATGTCTATCGATGAAAACTAAATAATATAAACTTCTCAATCACTTCAAAACCCACCAGAAAAAAAATTCGTTTCAGGATATAGATTTGAAATTCTAATAAAACAGTCTGCATTCTCTATGTACCATCCTATTCCGCAAAAACAAAGAAGTAAAAGCACATAGTATCTACAAATGCAATTTAATTCCACACCACAGCTTGTTTCAACACACATGCAAATTTAAAGCCTGGCCTGGCGTACCAGGTCTTTTAATTTTGCTTTCAACTGCTATCCTGTTAATTAACAGATATATTTACGAAAAAAAAAAAAACTCACACTGTGGGTATATATGGCTATCATCAAAAGTTTTGTCCTTATACGCTATCAGCATTGATGTTTTACTATGCCACCATCACCAACTACTGGTGAGTGTTTTCTGATTTTTTATCCTTCAGAGTCATTTTGAACTTTGGACAATCCAAAAGCAAAAATGAATTTTTTGGAAAAAATTCCATCGATGCAGGTGAAATTGGTTACCACTACACAAGTACATTCGCTGTTTCACTTTCCTGAGAATATTATGGTTATTAGTGATTTTTTCGTGAAATAACACCGAATGCAACAGGATATTTACAACGATAATATGAAGTGCTCAATCGTTTATAAAGTGATAAGATAAGATGATGCGTTGGATAGCCAAGGTGAGACGTAATAGTAATTCGAATAATTCATTCGAAATATGAGCTCCAGCTGGTTAGGAAATGAATATATGATCTAAATAATCTTTGAGAGAAGGAGTGATATTATTTTGTACTGATTTCAAAGGAAATATGGGGGAGGAAGGTGAAATTGAATCATTAGCTGAGTAAACCTTTTTCTAAACGTTATTTCCAATAAAATTATTTCTATATATACAGGGTATCTGAAAAACACTGAAAAAAGGAACGGGTGAATGAACCATCGTTCTATAAAGAAATTGAGAAAAGCCCTGACCAGGTGCTTTTTAGCGCTCGTTCATTTATGGAGCAATAAAAACTTACCTCAAATTTTATATGGGTTTGGGATTGATACCTTCTAAAAAAATGCAGAATATCAGCACAATCGAATAATATTCTGAAAATTATTCGAAAAAATGAAATATGTACAACAAGTTAATACAAAAATTTAATTCCATGGTTCTGATTATCGATCCCCTCGAAATTTTGCCCGAACATTAAATATAGCAGTTTTTTCATTCTCAAAATGAATTTCACCCGAATCGGATATCCTGTTATGGAAATATAAGGATTTTTCTTTTCAATATTTCAATTGAATTTTTTATGGTTCTGTAAAACTATGGCCACGAAATTTTGGATGAACATTCAGAATATCGATTTCCATTCACAAAAATGATTCATTCGAATCAGATATACACACCGTTTTATGAAAATATGAAGTTTCCTTTTGTCAATATTCCAATTGTATTTCTATGGTTCTGTTCACACTGTGACCACAAAATTTTGCACGAGGCTTGTTTTCAGCATCTTGCATTTGGCCATAACATTTCATTCCGATTGGTTTCGTATTTCATGAGATATTTACGAACAATAATTTCAAATCGCCATATTTTATGGAACATTCTGTTCGATTTGGCTGGTTACGAACTTAATCGAGCCATTGGGGAACCGAAGAAATCCTGAAAATTTCAAGTCTCTAGCTAGGACAATCCCTCCGAAAGTTATTGTTATATCGTCATAAGGGAGTTTAACCCTATCATTCGAGACAAATTTCAGCTCGCTATTCGAGATTTGGGCAAAACGATATAGCGCCCGTTTAAGTAGAGCGAGCGCTCAAAAAAGGGGTATAAAATTTTATTTAAAAACTGGCGGAAAAAGTGGTAGTACGCCACTGAGATATTTCAAACTTTTCAACTAATGGTAATTTTCTGAATACTCAATTTGTGAAAAAAAACTTTCTGCTTTTTTTCGTGTGAGGCGTCGTTCGAGAAAAAAATAAAACATTTCAGCGTGAAGTTCCCACTAACCATACGCGTTAGGATGTTTCATTTTCCGACATGAAAACGGCACCCCACACAAAAAAAGTCGTAAAAGGTTTTTGGTAATGGTTAGTTTTGAATATCTCAGTGGCGTACCAATTTTTCAGTCAGTGTTCAAGTGAAACTTCAACAGCCTGTGTCTTGAAAATAATGCATTTCATGACCTACATTTATCGGAATCTTTTTACTTGAATTGTCTAAGGAATCACTTCTTTCATTTTTTCGGTGTTATTCAGATATGTGACAAAACTATCATCTCCAAATACTCGAAAATGAGGCTTTAAGTTTTTCATTCACCTACAAACTTTATTTTGACCAATATTTCTAGTGAGAAAATTATTCAGGAAGCTCAAGTGAGAAAAGCGAATGAATAACTTTCCCGATAAGTTTGAAATAAACCAAAAACTGTATTTTCCTTTCAAATAAATGAATAGGGAAACCAACAGATTCGATATCCGTTGTATAGAGGCTAAAAACTAGATGTCGCTACGTTTCTATATCCGTAATCAATACTGGATAATTCTGCTAAAAGAGGTCTATATTCCCACCTAGTTCGTTTTCGGATACAGAGCCATCTTTCTGTTGGCATGGAAAACCTTCGTTCACTTGAAAACTCTCGTGATCAATACCTGCTTCCTAAGATGACCGATAGAGGACGACTGTAGGAAAGTGTCCTACTATCTTCAGGAATCGATCGATGAAGGTCTAGTTGGTTCAGTTGCCAGTAGTGACACAATTCACTGCGATAGTAAAGATCTTTTCGTTCTGTGAATGGTTTTTGGAAGGTTTTCATACTATAGACCCAGAGAATCGATAATTTGAAGGATATTAGATAATAATTGCTTGCTGAAATACTGTTACCATGATCGAAATAAATCTGTAGTGATAAAAATCAAATTTCATTCTGGACCACCAAAAATCCACCTATTCAATGTCGAAAACATTTTTATTGTACTATATTATGTTAAAAGGTGAAGAAATACAGTGAACCTTCCATTTTGATTGTACTATATTATTTAAAAAGTAAAGAAATACAGTGAACTTCCCTTTCCCTATAACGAACTTCTGTACAACGAATTTCTCTGTATAATGAATTTCGTACAAAACATTGCACCTTGAATCCGAATTCCATGTTGAAAACACCCTCTAAAACGAAATAAATTTCCGGACGTACGTATAATCCCGACTTTAAACTAAATCATTACTGCTGGCAGAGAGATCCTTGTGAAACAGTTTTAAATTCACCCCTTTCTGTTTGGTATCAATCTCACCATTACGCAAGTGTGAAAATGTCTAAAAGCAAGTGCTTAAGTTTGAATGATAAACTCAAATTTATCAGGGAATCGACAATGACAATGCCGACTATAGATCAAACTTTCTGTATAAAACGAAATTTATTTATAACGATTTTTTTTGCAGATTTAGCGCTTTCGTTATAGGGAATTCACTGTATTTTTAGTCGAAGTAAATTTGGACCCTCTCAAGCGAGATACCACCTAGAGAGAGTCTCCCGCACAGCAGGGGTCTAATTGCCCAATAATCTTTTAGTGCGAAGACATTTCAATTTTTCGCAGCCATTAAGGCGTACCACCTGGTAGGTGATACCTCTGCGCGCATGCGCCCACCCGTCCTTTCCGCGATATCACAGCGTGCTCATCCACCTTGATAGCTGTTTGTGTAAACCATTCCGGAACGTTGAAATCGAATTCGATGGCAGGTTTTTGAAATTCTCGCCCTGTTCATAAATTTGGCTTGTAATTTTTTTCGAACTCCTGGGTTGATGTTTTTACGATGCAGCACAGATAATGGCGATTTTATAAGCTGAAAGATCTGATACCATTCTCGAAGGATTCGTTATAGTTCGCAGTTTGAAGATATTCTCAAGATATTTCATGCAATTCATTCTGTGATTACTCCATCATATAGAAAAATTGTAGAGGACAATTAAGATCTTTAAAAATTTAAGAAAAGCCCTGAGCAGAGCTTTTGCGAGCGCTCGTTCTTTGAAAATATTGATAATATGGGATTTGAGATTGATATCAAATACACAGGGTACCAGTATGGCACTTGTGGATGAGCATCTGCGAAGACTGCTCAGAAAAACTCTTGTAGTTTTTTTTATTAATATCACAAGAAATGTGGTCATATTCAGTTATTTATTAATATAAGATTTATATTTTATTTTCTGAATCTTCAGAAACACATATCATTTGAATTTTTTCAATTATGTGAAATCCGAAATTTTGACATTCTCAGCTTTTTCGCAATCAGATTCATCAATGTCGAATGGAATAATTATTTTCAATTTATATCATTCACATTGTACGTTCAGGAATACCTAAACATTCATACCGTACCTTCCTATAAAAAGTCAATAGTTTAATGCGAACACATAGATATAAATGCAGAATTTCAGCAAAATCAAAATTATATTCTGAGAATTGTTCAAAAATTAAATATGTAAAAAATAATTAATTAAATTTTATGGTTCTGATGATGGGGTCACCCTGAAATTTTGTATGAACATTTAGTATAGTAGTTTTTCATTTTCAAAATGGATTTCACTCGAATCGGATATTCTTTATGAAAAAATAAAGATTCTTCCTTCAATACTACAATGAATTTTCTATAGTTCTGTTAACACTATGGCCACAAAATTCTGCATAAAGATTCAGTATATCAATCTTCATTCACAGAAGAATTTCACCCGAATCGGATATTCTGTTTTGGAAAATAAAGATTTTTTGTTTTCAATATTCCAATTGAATTTTCTACGGTTGTTAAAACTATGGTCACGAAATTTTGGACGAACATTAAAAATATCGATCGCCATCCACAAAAAAGTTTTTTTTTCAATTCAATTGAATTTTCTATGGTTCTGTTCACACTTTGCGACCAAATTTTGCATGAGGTTTGTTATCAGCATCTTGCATTTAGCCGTAACATTTTTTCTGATTGGTTTCTTATTTTCTGAGATATTGATGAACAAAAATTTTGAATGGCCATATATTATGGAATAACCTGTACGATTTGGCTGGTTAACGAACTCAACCGAGCCATTTGGAACCAAACTCATCCTGAAAATTTCAAGTATCTAGAACAATCCCCTCGAAAGTTATTGTGTCTTATTTAGTTTTATAGGTACAATAATTTCATAAAAAACACACCTTTTTGACATCTGCATTGCCAGTTTCGAAGTGCAATATCTGGATTATATTCTATGCGAACGAAATCAAACCCAAGTCATGACTATAATAAATACTGAAACTATCAGTATTGTTCATCTAATTCGAAATCTACTGCTATTCTTCTTTTTCGAATAGAATGCTGTAAAAAAAGGTCGATGAATAAACTTTCATTTCTTATGAAAAATCTGTGATAGAGATTATTGTACACTTTAAACACAATCTCAAATTTTCTCAAAGAGCAGAATCAGATCCTGAAGTTTGTCGCACTCGTTCACCAACACTCTGTATGTAATTTGAGCTTACTTTCAGAGCCCCCCTGTATAAAAACAGTACCTCCTATTAATTACTATTTTTCCGTCAATTCCGATGTACAGTACACGTAACCTGACGACGAAAAAAACCGTATCTCTCGATTACAAGTACAAACGATCTATCATCCTCTAACAAACTATTCCCATGAAAAACATCGTGACTTGTCATATACCACATTCTAGAGTAGTCAGGTAACGTGGATTAAAGTAATTAATGAGCCAATTAGCCGAAGCTCATGTTGTTTATAATATCGGCGCTAATGCATCAACCTTGGTGATTATCTGAAATGTTGACACCTAGTATCAAATGTCGAGGGATGAGGTGTTCATCGATATATTTCCATCTGGAAAATTATGTTGTAACTATGGATTTTTTTTACTAATGAGATGTCATCGAAGAATTAAGATAATATGATATTGGTGAATTCAGGTTGAGCTCACAAGTTAACACCATAGACAAACGTTTAACTAGTCTATGGTTAACACGTTGACGGACGTTACCAATTCGACTGTCGCTTTTGATGTGACACACGTGTATATCCATCAATATGCTCGAAATTTGAGTGATGTATACGGGTGAGTCTTTGACTTGTACATATTTTTAACCGTATATTCCTGAGGTCAAAAGAACAACTTTTTACTCTACCATTTTTTCCGATTCGGTCCCTGGTTAAAAGATACAGGCTGTTGAAAATCCTTGAAAAGCATAAATTTTCAGTAATATCTCGCAAACGATTCCTTCAAATGAATGATTTTTGAAACATAGTTTTTCATGAATATTATTAATCTTTCCCGACTACTAAATTCCGAGTAATTCGATGTTGAAAGAAAAAAAAATCTCTATACTTCTTCAGTGTAAATCCTTATCTATTCAAGCAAATTTTCCACACCACTTTCGAAGTACCTATTGCAATTTTGTTTCGTTGAGCTTTGACATACTTGATCCAAATTTACATTACGTTAGAATACGTTCATTTCTCATTTATTCATCATATTTATTACTACTAAATGACCTTAATAAGTAATTATTCATGAGTCGTATGATTTTGAAAAACAAACTAACCACAGAACACTGATGTCAAAGAATCTAGTGTCACGTCTGTGACTTTCA